>PVIJ01001890.1:85152-179956 GCA_004024925.1 Scalopus aquaticus
GTTCGACACCCGGCCAGGGAGAATCCCACATGGCGTGGCAGACCTCTCCTGCCTCGCCCGCTGCTCCCCTCAGCAGTGTATCTCTGATCTGCCTGTTCTGCTATCCGCTCTGTCTCTGGTGAACCCTCTCGCCGCCCCACACCTCTGGCCTGTACCCCAGCTTGTATGTATAAATAAAAAATAAATAAATAAATCTTTTTAAAAAAAAATAAAAAAAATAAAAATAAGGATATTATGATTTAGATACCTGGATTTTCTTACTGAATAATATAATTGTCTTTAAGTTATCCATCCTTAACATAGGTAGCAAAGGATCACTCTTGTATGTGCAAATAAAAGAAAGATTGTCTATACAAACCCTATGATGCTTTGTGAATTATTGGGGTTTTATCCCCCCACAGTAATGCAGGACATTTTCACAGAAATAAAAATACATTATCCTATGACACTCCTTAAAACCTGCCAACCCGATTAATAATGAATAACCACCTATTGTTGATTTAAAACTTATTTGATAGAAGAGCTTGGGGTTGTGTGCAGTATATATGTTGTGTGTGTGTGTGTGTGTGTGTGTGTGTGTGTGTGTGTGTGTATAAGCCAAGTTACCTAGTCCTCAAAGAGTCCCAGTGTCGTTTTAAACTTTTATTTAAAACTTACATGCTAGATGTGGCATAACCACCAGAAAAAGACATTTCAAAACAAATTGAATTTTTCTCCACGGGTGATACGGGTTTTAACCCTGCCGGCCATAGGATGTGACTTACCTTCTTATCTAAGAGAAACATATTGATTGTCATGAAATTTTTTATGTCATTAAGTTGCCTTAAGTATAAATAAAATTCATCTTAGCTAATAGAGGAATGTTTTGAATCCTATAAAAAATAAGCCCTAGGAAGTTAGGAATGAAATTGGGGATGAATTGGGCTAAATATGACTTGACAGTTTATTTTTGGAAAGTGGCGTTTCTTAGTTTTTGTGCAAACCTCCTCACTTGTGATTCCCGAGACTGCCTCTTAAATTTACCATCTACCCCTGAGTCCTTGTATTAGAGGGCACCCACATTGAGATGTCCTCAAAGACTGCTTCAGACTGCATTTTGACTCAATTTAGGAGGGTCTAAAACCAATTTCTGGCAAAATCTGCTTGCCATTTACATACTTATTTCATAACACATCCTCAAACTTATTCACCTTTACCTTGTTAGAACTGTGCCTTGTCAGAACTGTGTGTCAGAAGAGCTGAGGGGCATGGTGTCTTTCTTTGTTAAATCATATAAAAATTTTATAATTTAACAGAGAAGTGATTGGGCAAAGTAGTTTTGGGCTAATTAGGTCAGAGTTATTAGCTTGCAAGACATAGAATAGAAATTATATACTAAAATGAATGAATTTATTATGTGGACACTTAATGTGAGATCAAAGAAATGGATTTCCTTAAGACCTGATTCTAAGAATTATGCATTAGGGCCTCCCTGGTGGTGCAGCGGTTGAGCGCTGCACTGTGGATCTGTCGGCAGCCAAGCCGGGGAGAATCCCACATGGTGCGGCAGACCTCTCCTGCCTCGCCCCGCTGCTCCCCTCAGCAGTGTGTTTCTCATCTGCCTGTTCTGCTCCCCACTCTGTCTCTGGTGAACCCTCTCGCTGCCCCACGCCTCTGGCCTGTACCCCAGCTTGTATGCATAAATAAATAAATCTTAAAGAAAAAGAATTATGCATTAAAACAAGCTGCAACTGGGAGTGGCAGTTCTCTATCTTGTCCTCTCTGATTTGGTTCAAGGCTACATATTTCTTTCAGCCCCTGAAGCTCCATTCTATGTTAGGGGGAGATTTCAGCCTGCACTTACCTTGCCTTGTGAAGAGCTGACAGAAACTGAACAAAGTGTGAAGTCAGTGAATGAACTTTCTCTCATAACTCACCCTCCAAGATGTGCAAGACAGAGAGGGGAGCAATGAACCGAAGCTTATCATTTCTTGAAGAGGGGTCCTCTCCAAAAGAAAGGGTTTGATGTCTGTTGATAGAAGGCTGCAAAAAATTGAGCGAGCAGAGGCTGAATTAGGAATCAGGGATATTTATCTGGGACCTTCTTCACCCAGGCTTCCGTTGTAAAGCCATGGCTCCTTGGATGGCACAGCGATGATGTGGGTAGACCACGGGCACGGCGCCAGGTTTGCTTCCCTCCAGCTCTGGATAGCTCTGAGACATGTCAGTGAAGAAATGTCTAAGTGAAAAATGGGATCCAGTTTGTATTTCTAGGGCAAGGTCAGCAGGTGATTCTCTAGTACCAGTGGAAGGAGACTACCCTTCCCTCTGGTCGTCAGTGAGTGGGGGGCCTACCTATGTATTTCTGGGCACCAAGGACTAACAATCCAGAGATAATGCCTCACCTGGCAAAAAACAGTCTGTATTCCAGTTTTCCCTTCTCAGAGCACAGCTAAAATACACTCTTTGGGATAGACAGAGGTAGATATCCTCATTCCTGCAACATGTTTCTATACAAGTTGCGTAATAGGACTGCATAAATCCTCTCATTTTCACCAGTTGGCTGTGATGTATTTTACCTTGTCACCATAATGAAGAGCAGTGGAAAGAATGTGGACTTGGGGTTATGTTCTGGGTTATGTTCTGGGTCTCAGAGACCCAGACTCTGTAGGGACTTAGAAAAAATCAAAAACAAAAACAGATATTGGGCAGTGAATTTCTTTGGGACTTAATATTTTCCAAGTATTTATTATAAAATTTAATTTTGCTGTGCAATTTTTGAATTTTTATTTCTTTGTGGGAATTAAGTAATGGGAAGGGTTTGCATCATTCATAAGGGCATTTTTTATGCTAACGTGATTTTTTGGGTAAACCAAACTGTGCTAGAATGATAAACTGAGGCAAATTAAAATTTGAAGAGTATTGGAGCACACAAAGATTCAAATCAGGCAGAGTAAGGCTGAAAGGGTTAGGAACTAGGGACGGGAGCCAATAGAGATATTTTTATAGAGATGAGCAAAGCCAGGAAATTATTCAACTGGCTGTAGCTTAAGCAGTTGCCTTATTTGGTTCCTTATGACTACTAGCCCTTTCTTTTCCTCGGGTTCGAGTGCTTTGATGCTGGTTTGGTTGCTAATATGGGCTGCCAAGCACTAGAGCCATCCCAGTCTAATAGCCACTTCATTTAACTACTTTAACACATGGCTATATGGAGAGTTTGAAAATAGAGCAAGGATGAAGTTTTGGTTTAGTGCATTGTGTGGCCTTCAAATCAACTTAATTGTAATCTTGTTTTGGTCCATTTCCAAGGCTTTGGGGCCAAAAGGAAACTCCCACCTAGTAAATATTAGGGGAAAGGCTATGTGAGTGAGGCAGGGGGATTTTCCTCAGACCCAGGGCCTGGGTTGATTTGCGCATTTTCTGGTTGAAAGATAATCAAGACTGGGCAGGATGTGGCTCCAGGGAGCAGAGACCCAGAACTCTCAGCATCTCTCTTGACCCTAGCAAAGTTTCCTTTCTTAATCCTCTGAGCATGTGATCTCTATTGTCCTGTCCAAAAACAAGTTCTCAAATCATTGGTTAGATTCTGAAACACAGTTCACAGGGTCATATTTACTGGTGGGTGGGATTACTGCAACACAAGGTTACCCTGGTTGGGGAGACTCCTCCCTTCAGTTCTGTCCTTTCCTTAAGGTGACTGAGCTAGCGGAGGCAGGGCACACTGGCTGGGCCATACTCCATCCTGTTTTTCTCTTTACTTCCTTTCATGTGCTTGTTGCATCTTGCAACTGGAACCCTTGATCTAGTGGCATTCTGCCCAAGTTTTGGGTTCCATCCCAGCTTCATTAGAGAACCTGACATGAAGGGTCACTAGCTAATAAAACAACTCCTTCATTTTTGTTGATATTCTTTGTGTGAATGCCTCAGAAATGTCATAAAGAACAGTTATTAATGGCAATATGGGATATGGGAATTTGGGGAAAATTGATATTTAGGGTGACCAACTGTCTTCATTTTCTTGCAACTGAGGAGTTTCCTGGGACTTTTAATGCTAAAATCAGGAAAGCCCCTGATAAGTCAAGATGAGTTGATCCTCCTAGTTGAAATGAATCTAAGGTAATTAAACCCCAGGCATGAATTTTACTCTTACTGACTGTGCAAACTTGGATATGATACCAACTCTCTCTGAATCTTAAATCCCTCATCTGTAGGAGAGATTGTATGCATATTGAATTAAACTAATTAAATTTCATAGCATATTTCTTGATGTATAGTAGATACCAAATTGATATGTGTTTATATTTCATTTTCATATTGTTATTGGTGCAGCAGAGTATAAAATGATAAAATGAGGGGGTCTCCCTGGTGGTATAGGGATTATGTCTCAGCACTATCACCATTACTGCCTGAGTCTGACCCCTAGCCAGGGAGCTAACTCACATATGGAGCAGCAGACCTCTTCTGTCTCACTCCTGCTCTTCCCAGCAGTGTATTTCAATAGATTCACCTGTTTCCCACTCTGTCTCTGGCGGATCCTCTCACTCCCCACACCTCTGGCCTATACTCCAGTTCTTCTGCACAATAAATAAATAAAAATAAATAAACTGAAATACTTTTCTGGGTGAAAGAATTGGAGAGTTCCTGGCCCCTCCTCCATCCTTTCAGTTTTCTTTCCTAATATTCAGTGGATCAGAATTGGATGATAGGTCAATAAATTCCTGGAATAAAAGAGGCTTCATACATTCAAAGGATCAGGGGCCATGCAGGGAACATGAGTGAGTGTAGTGGGGTGAATAGAACTTGTGCAAACTGGATGTAAATGGAGTAGCTCTTAACAGATGATGGCCTGGTGGGAAGGAGAGACCAGTGTGTCAGATATATAGTTATTTTTAACAAAGTCAAGTATTTTTAATGTGAAATATACTTATTTGTATATGTCAACATCAAATTTAGGAATTTTAAAGACAATCTATGAGCCAATCAAAACAGTCCATGGACCTTTAATCTTCTCACCAAGTAGTTTCATTGGACGGACAATAGTGAAATTGGATGTCATAATAAAACAGCCAAAAATTTATTTTACCTCACTGAAATAATGATGATAAAAGGAAAACAATGTGGTTTAATTATGACCAAAAGAAAAAAAAAGACAAGAAATTGCCAGGTTTTAAATTTGGGTTACTTTGTAATCTATCAACTCAAGACTGAACCTGTGGGGTTGCAAAATTATGAAGGAGAACCTGCTAACAAAGCTTCATGAAATGCTTGCAAGCATTAGTTGACAGATTTCAAAACAGTTTGAATATTAGTCATCACAGATATGTCTGCCAAAATGGGTAGCGTGCTAAAATAACGTCTGCAGCCCACATCAATACCCCACCCCCTGCTGAGTTAAACCCAGAGAGGAAATCAGCTTCAAAAGTTGCAGAAGGCAAGGAAGCTGACCCATCAGTGTTTTATATAATGTGGTTGATAGACTTTCTCCATGAAGCTGTTGTTGAAGAACTAGTTCTCTCTCAATGTATTACATGTTTGACCTCTAACTTTTGGTGACCAGATCTTTTGAGAATATATATGAACTCATCCTACTCAATGAATCACTTACACTGTATAAATTGCATACTAATTCTGTCAAGTGTGAAAATGCTAAATGATTAATTCTTCTGAGTTATAATAATATCATGAAGTGATGAAACCCTTACTTAATTCTGGTATGTGTTTAATAGCTATTGGGACCCACAAGCAAACAAATCATAATAATGGTTAAGCCAGCAGGCCAGCCCATGTTAGTATTGTCTTGAGTTTTTCAACAAATATAAAAATGTGAGTTCAGATAGGACCAGCCTGCCAAATGCAAGAGGATTTCAAGACTCACCACTGTCAAGTCTGAGTCCTTTGATTTTCGAGTCTTCATTGCCAGTGGCAGACCTCAGTGGTTCACATTGTTTTGCTAAAAGACAGAGGTTTGTAATTTGAACAGACTTTTGTGGGTCCTCAAGGTCTGGGACAGAAGCTCTACAAAAAGAAACCCACGGATGTGACATTGCTAAGGATAGCTGTATGGCTTCTTCTTTCAAAGATAGAGATTTTTTTTTTCTTCTTTTTGAACTGAACATTTCTAAATGTCATAGTTGCAGAGATGGGAACAGAATTTACTCTTTGTCTTTTGTTTTCACTTATTCTTGTTAAAAGAAATAATAATAAATTCAGTGCTTAAATGCTGCACTTGTGACAATCAGTTGTAGAAACCCAAACAGAGTCATAAATCCTTTTTTTTTTCTCATCTTAAAAAAAATATTTGTGAAATCATTTTAGGTCAAACCAGAGCTATCCCCATCATACTGGCAGGTTTTGGTCAGAAAGACCTCACATGTGCATGATGTTATAATTCTGAAACTGGCTTTTTCGACTTAGAAAACGTTGCTGATGTAAGGTGACCTATTTTATTATTAATCTACAATTCACCAGTTATGCAGCTTCACAAGTCTATTTTGAAACAATAGATCATAACTCAGATCTCAGAATGACGGCTTGCCACTCTGTCTAATACAAAAGATAATTTTGTGGAATGAGTCATTAAAAGACAGTGAGAGTCCCTGATGAAAACACACTCCCGAGTTTGAAAAGAGACAGGGCTGCTTTAAGAGAGAAACAGGAAGTTGTAACTAGAAGCCATCTGAATACTAAGCCCAGGCAGAATGCTCTTGAAGTACCAACTTAAGTGGCAGTGTTTACTCTGAAATTCTCAGGCAGCCAGACTGTTTTAGGTGAACCTTGATAAAATAGCCCTAATCCAGGATTTTATCTAAGGAATCCAGGGAAGATTGGAGTATGGAGAGACAGCAAAGGTTCTTGTCAGAGAAAAAGGAGTATCACTTTCAACATCAGGGAGCGGTGGAGCTGCTTGTCTTTAATTTTTTGCTCATCCTTACCATTTTGACAATCTGGTTATTTAAAAATCATCGATTTCGCTTCTTGCATGAAACTGGAGGAGCTATGTTGTACGGTGAGTGCAGAAATTGTAGGATTGATGTGAAACTTGTTGCTTGCGTGTAATTAGAGACTTGTACTCAGATGGTAAAGTACCGAAACTGGAGAAAATGTGCTGATTGAAATGTCATTAGCTTGATGAAAGGTGCTGCAGCATAAAGAATGCTCATCTCTTTCCAGACGAGCTGCCAAAATTTGCCTTGTCACAGAGTAAATGTCACAGTCATGTTCTCACGCGGCACGTAATGCAAGTCTGTTGACAGATACGGGTCCATTGTCATGTGGGAACGCAAAGCGGGAGAGCTGTTTGTTTTCAGAAGGATAGATTTTACGAAGTGATGGCTCTGCAGTCACAAAGAACAACCTTCTTTCACAGTAGGGGCTGATGAGCACTAAGAGTTCTAGAAATAATATCACTTTAAAATGTATGGAATAAATCCTCTTATGTCAACTAGTTTCAAGAAGAAAACCTGCAGAAACTACTCATCCTTCCCACTGGAATAATTGTCCAAATCCATTTAAGTTATATGGAAAAAGAATCTTTGTTTTCTTATAATACACAGGAATTTCTTCATGAAGGACTTTTCTTTCGCTTGAATTCAGGCTAATTTGTAACTATTGGGATTAGTTTTGTTTTATGTATATTTTTAGAGGCCAAGGTGTGGAAACATTTAACATCTTAGACTCCCAAAGTAATGCTGCCTCTGTGCAGTCCTCCAAGTCATCCCTTTCAGAAAGTTTAATAAAATGTAACAGAGATTATCCAGCCTCTACTCTCATTTCTTAAAGTAAAATGCAAGATATCAGTAGTTGTAAAACTGATGTTATTAATAAAATAGTTTGCATTGCCATTATTATCTCAGGAACTTGAACACGATGGAAACAGATGAGGAGTTGCTATATTTCATAACAAAGAATGTGCTTTTTTATTTCATTCCCCTCATTTCAGAAGTTCCGGAGTCTTTTACATGCCTGAGTTTCAGGGAACAGGATCAATGCACATCTTAGATGCTAACCATAAAATGTCCTGTGTTAACAACGCATAGTTATGACTTGAGACCGTAAGAAATCCTATGCCTTAACTGGATCCCTCTGTGAGACACTTGAGCGATGAAGCAGAAGTTTCAGTGTCATTTCTTTCAGGAGATTGGTGTGTTGAACTATTCAGAGCAGAGAGAAAATTACATTGTATTAAAGAGTCTTAAAGCACATAATAAAACTCTCATTTGAAGGAAAAACTCACAGTCAGGTTGAGGAGAAATAGTTAAACAGAAAGGAGGGAAAGCTGTCAGCTGTAAAGCCCTGAGCTCCAGTCATTAGTCCTTCCCCATCCTCAGTGTACCAGGACCTTCCTCTTGGGTGGCTAATAAATAACCAATGGGGATATGGGATATAATTTGAGAAGCCAGAAATAATGGAATTCTTGGCCTTAAAGGGCTACATGTGATTTAGCAAAACAACACCGGTTAAAAATCTTTATTAGAGGGAAATTTTCTTCACTGCCGTGAGTTTATTGCACTGTGATTCTTTTAGTAATTTCAGCTTATTTGTGATGGAAATATTGTTTTGTCAAATTTTTAATGAGTTTTGGTGCATATTAAAATCCAAAGATACCTTGTGCTCATAACACATAAACATAAACTTATTTAAAAAAAAATTAAGATTGATTTATTTATATATACAAGAGCTGGGGTGTAGGCCAGAGGTGTGTGTGTGTGGGCGGGGGAGATTCACCAGAGAGAGAGTGGGGAGCAGAACAGGCAAATCTACTGAAATACACTGCTGAGGGGAGCAGTAGGATAGACAGGAGAGGTCTGCTGTGCCATGTGGGTTAGCTCCTTGGCCTGGGATCGAATTTGTGCTACAGTGGCTGCTGATAGCTTCATAGTGCTGAGACTTAACCCCTTGCACCACCAGGGAGGCCCCTAAACTTACTTTTGATATTGAAAATCATTATATTACCTTTCATTCTTGATAGTTTCATGAAATCCTTCTAAGTTATGGTGAGTCCATAAAACACTAGCACACTGTGTAATTATTGAGACAGCATTTCTCCAAAATGGTATTCTTAAGAAAATTTAGGCTTAAGGTTTTTAAGATTGGGGTTAAATTGAGCTATTCATTTTTGTCCAACTTTCATGAATTCTTCAAATCAAAATATTTTCAAAGTTCTAAAACACTGCAATGTGAAAGGAATATGAAAATGAAGAGACATGCATGTGTTTGTGAAACTGTTCCATTATTAAAACTTAGAGTATCCTGAAGTTATCTTGAACTATATAAATCAATGCTAGTATTTTATTTTGGTGCTGTTTCATTTTTTTGTTGGCATAAAATTATAACTGTTGTTATTTAGGGGCGCTTAGCAGTTGTCTTCTCCAGCTCCTCCATTATCCAGAGGAAGAAACTGAGTCTTCCTCAACTTCCTTGGAAAAGTGCAGTAACATCCCCAAACTGAATAATTAGTCGTGGTAGGGTCCTTGTGTATTTACTCATCAACATGTCTATTAAGGTTTTTATTCCTCTTAACAGAGTTCTCACTAATATTCTCTGGAAATAGCCCATATGGTGTTAGTACATCTTACTTCTTCAGGGATGACCTAAATGTTACATCATAAATTTTTATTGGCATATTCTATCAGTGATAAAATAAAATGATCTGAAACTACAACAGAAGAGCAAGATGGGGCAGTCTAATAATAAGCACTTTTAAATTTGTCGAAAGGAGATGCCAAGTGATTTAATTGCCCAGTAGCTATGAATGAATTTGGAGCTCATGGATTGGGAAGGAGACTTGGAGATAGAAGCTCATCATCCTTGTGGGAACAAAGACTTAGAGGGATAAAGATCATGTAATGAGTTAGATGCTTAGCTGAGAGGCAACCCCCATTTCTTTCCTGAGAGGTACTGAAAGCATTCTAAAATACATAAATTATTTCAATGCTCTTTCTGAAAGAGGATGTGTCTGTGAGAGCCAGATGCATCCTCACATTGTTTATGTTTTCAGGATCCATCAGATAGATTCTAATTTCCAGGAAGTCTAAAAGAGAAAAATTTCAGAGTAAGGCTATATGAACCCTCTCATCCTCCTAAGATGGAACCCCTGGTTCTTACAAAGGTCCTACCTGGGCCATGGTGAACAAAAAGAAAATAAACTTTGTGTAAAATTTAAACTTTTAAAGGTTTAATTTTTAAAAGAAGATAGTCATTTTAGAGTAAATGATACTTCAGTCCACTCCATCCTATACTCAGATATACTTGTAATGAAATTTCTAAAATTTCACTGTCCTGCACCAAATGCTTATCATGAATTTCGCTAGAAGTTCACTCATTTGAACTGACTATTGTTCTTATTCTCACTGTTTATTTGTATAATGTCCTTTGCTCTGTGGAGAACCATGTTTTTCTCAAGCACCACATTTGCTGTAATATCTCAGCTCAGTCCACCATCTGTTTTTCTGCTGGTGTTCCATTGACATGGGTCAAAGGTCATTTAAAGATACAATTGCGCTCATGAATTTTATCACTATACTTGGGAATCCCACTTTAAAAAATCTAGGAAACGGGGTTAGGAAATGAATAGCTAAAGTAAACTGAAGGAAAAGTGACCAAATAGAACACTTAGCTGTTCTTTTATAGGTATTGTTAAAAATAATTTCCAGGTTTTAAACCTTAAAACCTATTGTCAGAAATAATTTCCTAGCTATTAAACTCTTACGGTTGTGAAAGACAAGAAAAAATGTGCAGTGTTTTGTTTGACTCTGTGTATACTGAAGATAAATTGGATACTCTAAATAAAAATAATCCATTCTAGGAGAAATAGCTTTTCTCTTGGTTTCAAGGGTCACAGTATACTTTTAAAAATTGGTTGAGCATTGGAACAATATTTTTTTTCTTTACCAGGAACAGCAATAGGTGATTTTTGTCTCCTGACATTCTATGACTTTCATTATTTCAAAATTTAATGATCAGAATCCATAACTGCTTTAAAATATAAACCATGGTGATAGTCATTGAAATTGACCTAAAAGCTTAAATGACTATTAGTGGTCAAAATATTGATTGACAACAGCTGGTGCACTTAGTGCTGCTCACTTAGGGGCCTGTATTTCTTGCTCATTGTTCATAAAAGAAACGTTGCTCCTTGTTCCCTGATAGCATTAAGAATTCCATTACACCTCACAGAGGGCTCCCACGCTTTATAGAACATTTATAACATCATGCATTTAAAGGTTGGGATATGAGCGTAGGGACAGAGGAATTTAAACCTATTAGAATTCTACCTTTGATTTTGTAGTCTTCCAATATAAGGAACAGCCTCAAAATTTGTGTAGGAATTTTGCCCACCTTTAGTGAGTAGAAGGAAACTTCAAGTCACAAAATTTAGATTTTGAATTAATTGAATTATATCACATTAAACTATTAAACTATGTCTAATCCATCAAGAGTTTACTTACTTTTTAAAAAAATTTTTTAATTTATTTTTATTGTTATTTATGTCTTTTACATTTTGTATTCCCCTTGGGCAGTCCACCACCAATTCACCCATGTCGCTGCAAATTGCATGTGTTTATCTTCTTTGAATGCTGAATAGTATCCCATTGTGTATATGCACCACATCTTCTTGATCCAATCATCTATTTTTGGACATCTGGGTTGCTTCCATACCTTTGCTATTGTGAATAGTGCCGCAATGAACATACGGGTGCATGTATCCTTTCGGATTAGTGTTTTTGTGTCCTTTGGGTAAATTCCCAAAAGTGGTATTGCTGGGTCGTATGGGAGCTCCATGTTTTGGAGTTTGAGGAATCACCATACAGCTTTCCATAGTGGTTGGACCAGTTCACATTCCCACCGGCAGTGTAGAAGAGTTCCTTTTTCTCCACATCCTTTCCAGCATTTGTTGTTGCCTATATTTTTAATGTGTGCCATCCTCTCAGGTGTGAGGTGGTATCTCATAGTGGTTTTGATTTGCATTTCCTTGATTATAAGTGATGTTGAGCATTTTTTCATGTTTCTGTTGGCCATTTGCTTTTCTTCTGTGGAGAAGTGCCTTTTGAGCTCTTCTGCCCATTTTTTGACTGGGTTATTGGCTTTGTTTTTGTTGAGTTGTGTGAGTTCCTTGTAAATTTTTGTTATCAGTCCTTTATCATATGTATTGTGTGCAAAGATCTTTTCCCAGTTGGTAGGGTGTCTGCTAGTTTTGGTTAATGTCTCTTTTGCTGTACAGAAGCTTTTTATTTTGATGCAATCCCATCTGTTTATCTTGTCTTTCACTTCCTTCGCTTTGAGGGATGTGTCTTTCAAGATTTTGCTGAGATGTATGTCGTGTAGAGTTTTGCCTATATTTTCTGAATGTAAGACCTGAAACCATAAAATGTATAAAAGAGTTTACTTACTGTTTTAAAAGGGCAATTTAGTTCTTCAACAGAATAGTATTCAACATTCAAAGAAAATAGTCATACAGCTTATCGTCAAGATTTAAAAGTAGGCTTTCTTGTAATGTCATAAAGCATTAATTTCATCCTAATGTCAAAGGTCCTCAGGATAAAATGGGATTCTTGGACATGATATTGTACACTTTCCCGATGCATCTGCTCTTTCTGCAATGCAGCCTCCCTGAGCCCTGGCCCACAGGAAAAGCTTTCTACCACTCCACAATCTCGAAGGTCATTCCCAAACTTTTAACTTATTCAAATGTGATGTGCTTTATAAGAAAGCAGTGGATGCTTTCATGGGGATTTGATTTTTTAAATCCTGATGATTGTCTTTTTTTTCTTTCTTTCTTTCTTTTTTTTTAGTAGCTAGATACATTACTTTGGACAAGTGACTTAACCTTGGCTCTTACTTTTCTCATCTGTAAAACGAGGAAGAAATGAAATAAATATGACTAAGTTCCTTTCTAGCTGCAAATGTGCTTCAAAAATCCAGGCCAACGCTAACTTTAGGTATCTCAGCCACACAAACCAGTGACTTTCTCTCTAGAATCCTAGCAGCCTATCCTTATAGCCAGTCATTTCTTCTAGGTGGGATTTTAATTAATAATATAACACCACTCTTACCTCTGGTCCTGCTCTAATTTTTGTAATGGTTTTTAGTAAAGCATGTTGAATTCCTATCAGAAAGATGAGAGGAGCAAGTTTTACTATCAGAACAGTGAAGGTTGGCAGCCGACTCAGGGGCATATGGAAACATGTCATGTGGAAACCAGATGATGGTTTTTATTTGGAAGGATCTGCAGGAAAGGTCATTAGAATTAGGAATTCATTGAATTAAATGTGTTTTCTATTTTAGTGTAAAACGTTTGATTTTTAAGGAGCTTGCGCAATCAGGGCCAGGTTTCCATTCTATAAGGTGCTCGCCAAAGAAAGGTTGAATAAATGGAAAAATTAAAAGCATATGACTCGCAGTACATTTTTAAGAGTTGGTTTTAATAAATAATGTAATAATAATTAATATAATAATCACATTATTCTAATAATTAATATATTAGTTATAAATAAAATAACCTCTTATGTATTCGGCTGTGCTTCTGAATCCTAAGGAACAACAGAGGAAGTCCTTCTGACAAACTGTTGTGGTGCCTCATAGGAGCCCTCTCAAGATTATAAAGGTTAATATATGCACAGGCAGAAAATGAACCTATGAATCAAACCATTAATGGAGATTTTACATATAGTTCAAATTGAATTAAAACTATATGATTAGTGAACTGGTGACATGAGCTAGCATTTATTAAACATTTCTTAGATGGGGAAACAGGGCTCCCCCAGATTAGATAATTTGGCTAAGTTCACTTATCTGTTCAGTGCCACCTTGGGACTTGGAGTTTGGCTCCATGCAGCAACCAGGTGTCACAAACCTGGGTGTGTTATGTGTGCAGATGTGTGTTTGGGGGAGATATAATTATTTTCATGTTCAGATGAGGAAAAGGACATTCAGAGACATAAAATGACTTACTAGTAACTAGTAGGACTCAGCTTTAAATCTAGGATCATAAAACCCATCTTATTTCAACCATATCACATAGTTAGCATTAGAAGAGTTGCTGTTATTTAATAAATGTCTACTCTGTGCCAGGTGATGGTATCTGAGGAAATTAAAAGAAGGAATAGAAGCTGAGACATATAACTGCCTACATTATTGCTAACCATCACCACATCTGTGCAAAATAGGCATGATGTTCTTCAGTTTACATATGAGAAAACAGAAACTCTGGAAATGTATTACTTGCCCGAGGTTGCACAGAATAATTGGCAAGAACACCATTCTTAAAAGCTAGTGCTCTCAAATTTTGGCCAGAGCTGTCCTCTCATCAAACTGTCTCTTATTATGTAACTGTCTCGTGAATTGAGGAGCGTGGAAAGGTCAGGGAGGAAATATGAATAGTTAACTTTTTCTTTACCTTGAGGCCTGAGAAAGGTTATACTTTCCATAGCAAAAAGCCCACTGTGGGAAAAACAGTGGGGATGTTTGTGGAAGTATGTTCATGATAAGTGACTAGACTGAAATGTCCCAAGACTGTTTTGAGGCTGGCCTGGAAACACCTGCACCAGCTCTGGGAATGTTGCAAGATCACAGTCATTCTGGTTGTCAGAATGGGTGTGGCAGGAACAATAACTAGAAAAGAGACTGTACCTTCTTCATGTGAATCATGCAAAATAGGTTTTCATCATATGTTAGTTTAATTGAACTTAATTCTTGGAAGAGACTGAAGGCAGAATCACTCATTATGTCTGGGTCTCCCAACTCAATGGGACCTGTGTGCCCCTAAGGTCACGTGGGGAGTCTGCAGTTCCATGCTTGTCAGGTGCTCATATAAGCAGAAACCATTGTCTTAGAGGACAGAGCGCTCAGTGATATCCCTGGACTAGCAGCATCACATCAGCCGTGAACTTGTTAGAAATGCAAACATGTGCCCCAGCCCCAACCTACTGTAACTTGGGGTGGGGCCCAACAACATGTATTCTTTTTTAAAGATTTATTTATTTATGCATACCAGAACTGGGGTGTAGGCCAGAGGTGTGGCATGGTGAGAGGATTCACCAGAGACAGAGCGGGGAGGACAGGTGGATTAACTGAAGTACACTGCTGAGGGGAGCAGTGGGCAAGGCAGGAGAGGGTCCTCTGGGCCATGTCGAAGCTCCCTGGCTGGGGATCGAACTTGTGCTGCAGTGGTTGTGGACAGCTTCAAAGTGCTGAAGACTTAATCTGTTGTGCCACCAGGGAGGCCCACAACTTGTATTTTAACAATTTTTTGGAGGGTTCTGATGCATTCAACTTTGAGAATACTTCTTGAGGAAAATGCATTTGAACATGTAATTTCTTGTATTGTCTCCTTTATCGTCTCCTATCTTTCCTCTTTCTCACTCTGTTACTCTCCTATGATGAGAGGGGCTGTCAGAGACAATCCCATTTATTGGAGAGTCCCTCTCTCTGTTACTATTTACAGTACTTTATAATGTTTCCACCTTGGGGCTGTCCTGGTGGCACAACGGTTTAAGTCTCAGCACTATCAAGCTCTCTGCAGCCACTGCAACACGAGTTTGATCCCTGGCCAGGGAGCTGGCCCACATGGTGCAGCAGACCTCTCCTGCCTCGCCTTCTGCTCCCCTCAGCAGTAGATCCTTCAGTAGATCTGCCTGTCTGCTTCCCACTCTGTCTCTGGTGAATCCTCTCACACACCCCCACCCCCACACACACACCTCTGGCTTACACCCCAGCTCTTATATGCATTAATAAATAAGTAAATAAATCTTTAAAAAATATATAATGTTTCCACCTTGGGAAAAAAAATAGGCTGTGTAAGCATTATAAAATTCATAAAATATAATTTTGTTTTAATATGTATTTAGTTGTCTTAGTCGGCAATGCCAGAAATAAAAAGGGGGATGTCCCAGTTTGTGAGTCCTCATCTACATGCTTAAGAATCCAGGACAAACCAAAAAACGACATGCAGAGAGAAATTTTAAAAAGGGTTTATATACAAGGGGAGTTAGAAGAGGAGAAGGGGGGGTGGAGAGAGAGAATTGGCCAGCGCCTGGCTAGATGCCCTCTGTAATACTGGCAGTACAAGGGCATAAGTCGATGCTAATAAAGCAAGAGAGCCAGGCCCACCTGCCTCTAGTGTGGTCAAGGTCATCCTGGCTACTCAGCCCCCTTCCTAGTTCCCAGGAGCTGCCGCACACAGGACGTCATCATGACATGCTTTGAAATGCAGCCCAAGGTGTCTGAGATCTCCTAAGTGTGGAGATGGAGTTGCGTCTATTCAGGACCTCTTACCTGGCTCAGAGTTTGCTCCTCTCTGTTCCTCTGACAGATAGCTCTATCTGTATATTTTTTCAATAACTTTTTTTTTAAAGATTTATTTTATTTATACATACAAGCTGGGGTACAGGCCAGAGGTGTGGGGCGGCGAGAGGGCTCACCAGAAACAGAGCCGGTAGCAGAACAGGCAGATCAGAACTACACTGCTGAGAGGAGCAGCAGGCGAGGCAGGAGAGGTCTGCCGCGCCATGTGGGATTCTCCCCTGCCGGGCGTCGAACTCGCGTCACCGCTGCCGACAGCTCCACAGCACAGAGCTTAACCGGTGCGCCACAGGGGAGACCCTATTTTTTCAATAACTTCTTAAGATGATTGCAAGGAAGGGTGTTAATTTTATATAAAAGCTGGTGACTGAGATAGTTTCTAGAGAAAAGTTATCTTCAATATAGTTGTTGTAACACCAGAGAAGTCTCTCATATCCCTTTGGATTATTTGAGACTGATAAATAATCAATCATCGGACATATTGATGAGAAAAATCCATACAGAAGCTTAATAACAACATCTATGCCTCCTTTATATGTGGGAGAGAGCCACATGGTTGAGTGATTCTCCACATCATTTAGATACCATCTTAAATAGCTGAGCTAAGGCAAGAGAGGTTGGGGAAGAAAGGAGAAATTCAGGTAGGGTGAAAAAAGAGAAGGGGATTAAGTTTTCTTGGAATTGACCCTTGCAGAGAAAAGTTTAGATATAAACATCAAAAGCAGCTTCTACCCAGTCTTCAGCCTCTTCCTAAAGTCAAGTTTTTACCAAAAGGGCCATATTTGCGGATAGCAAAATTTTGCTCCCTCACACTATATTAGGTATCCCAGAGTCCTAAGATGTGTGTCGTGTGTATGTGTGTACACACAAGCATATGTTGTATGTGCCTTTGTGTCTGTGAGTCTATTTGTGTATGTTTATGCGCAAGCATGTGTTCTTGTGTGAATGTCTGGTAGGCATAAGGATGGGGGTGCACACTGGATACCCGACCATGGCAGAAGATCTGATGGTTGGGACTTGCTGTCGCTTCCCATCTGACTTTATCCAGTGAGAAGAAAGAAGCTTTGAATGAGGCCTCCCAAGGTGGAAGAGTTCAGTGGACTATCGTGGGAGACTTTTACTGCTGGTTGCCCCAGCCCTGTTCTGACACCCTCCTGGGACTCTTTTACTTTACTAAAGCATGTTGATAGCGAGCAAGCACAGAGCAATAAATTGTGTCCCTTTTAGCAACGCCCACACTATCTTTTCATCCTTTGAATTTAGAAGGTTGGTGGGAGGGTAGAGAAAGAACAAAAGTCCTAAATAACCAGAAGGCATCACATATTTTTACTTTTGGTTCTGTCCCTGACTAATCCCAGGGTAAAGCTAAACTGCTAAAAAGAAAAATGTTAGGAAATGCATTTAGTATTTGAAATTCAAACCCATATCATCTCTCTAAATCAATGCTCTGACAAAGACTTTGATAAGATCGGGGCGGTGGATAAATACCACATAAATAGTTAAACTTCTGTAGATATCACTTAAATCCAATATTTGCGGATGTTATCTTACAGACAGTTGAAGTTACCCACTGATTTGGCTTCCTTAGATTACTTGTCCCACTCTTTCCTTCTTCATCACCACATTTGAATCTCTAGTGCATATTTTTTAATCTAAGTGGCCAAAGTAAAAATCACAGGTTTCCCACCTCACAGTCTTCTGCAAAATGTCTTAATGATGGTAAAGAACATTTTTCCTTTCTTTTTATTCTTTTCAGCTTGAAATTCCTCCATGCAAATTCCTTTGCTAATTCTTCCTCACATAAATAGAAATGATTTTTTTGTGTTAATTTTCTCTCCATGTCCCCATCTATCTCAGTTCTCTTTTCTCTTCATGTAGTTGTATCCAAATGCTGTTTCTTCTGCCCAAAACGGAGAAAATCTGCCTCCCAACAGAGAGCACACTCAGTTCTTCCTCAAGATTTTCTTGCCACCTAGCTTCCCCTCTGAACACCCCCTGCTCCTCAGCTGTGCCTAGCCCTTGTCTCGGCTGTCCCAAGGGTGCTGTGCCCCCAGGCAGGGCCCTCTTTGACTTGCTTACGCTGATCCCTGAAACCCCAGCCCACTTCTCTCCCTTGCCCAGCTTCTGTGCATCTTTCAGAACCTCCTCTATGAAGCCTTCCCTAAAACTTTGGGGGACACAGTTAGTTGGTTTCTCCTTTAAGGTGATTTTGGGGCTTTGTACATTCATTTGTCACAAAAAAATAAGAAGTTTTATATGTGTTAGGATGCAGTTAGCTACTAGTGACAGAAGCTTGATTAAAACAGACTTAAGCTGTCATAACTAGAAGTCCAGAGAAAAGTTGTATTTAGGACTGGTAGATTCAGCAGCCTGTGGTTGTCATCAAGGACCCAGTTTCTTTACTTCACTCTTCCCTGCTGTGCTCAGTGCTGATTTTAAATCAGGCTGGCAGTGAGTGAGTATGGCAATTCCTATTGGCCTAATCAGATGTAGTAATATCCTAAGGAAGAAGAGAACTCATCTCTCTTCAGTCTTTCTTTTAGAATATCAGTTTTTTTTTTTTCCTATAAAACACCTCTAGCAAATTTCCCTTCACTTTTTATTGAGTGAAAGAGAGTCACAACTCATTCTAGAACTAATTATCAGCAAGGGGAATGGGAACATCTTTGGAGCTGAGTCTGAGGTCACTATCCTGATCACAACTGTGTGAGGAAGGGTAGATAACTAAATCAGGACTTTGTTGGAACAAAGCGGGGCAAGGAGGGATTCTGGATTGACAACCACCAGTGTCTGATACACTTATCAGGCTGAAATAAAATGTTATGTAGTTTAAGGTTTGTCTTCTTGTCTTTTAGTAGCCACTCAATGCATAGTGAAGTAACTATAAAATTCATTTCTTCTAAATCTTCCTGTATTAACTATATTTGCTGAAGATGCTTAAATTCTCTCTAGTATCATGCAGCATATAAATATATACCTGTGCTGTGATCTGATTAGATACATGTGTATAGCTAGGCTCATTGCATTGAGGGACTCCAGGGAAGCACCACTCCTATAGACACAGGATCTGAAGGGAGTCACTGAAATACACCCTGATAGATATAGTATATTATAGATAATACACGCATAGCACTATTATAGTATAGCATATAATGCACATCGTATATCAGAAGTATATAGTGTATATGTACATATATGCCACTGTAAATATAGTGCCTATATATGGTTTTTGATGACAGCATCATTTACACATTATAACAGGAACAGGTTGCTGAATATATATAATATAGTATTATATGTTATTGTATATTTTCAGCATATATGTATATATACTATGTGTTAGACATATATATATAATATCATTATTGCTGAAGTCTGATATATATATATATATAACATTTATCTCCCGTAGTTAGAAGAAGTCCAAAGAAGAGTAATCTTTAGGATTGGAAAAATCTATCTATCTATCTATCTATCTATCTATCTATCTATCTATCTATCTAAATTCAGTCAGAGTCCTCTAAGAAAAGCCCCTTTAGAAAAATGTTTCAGGATTAAGTAGAATGACTTTTGAAAGATGCAGTGGTATTGTTTATGAAATGCAGACTTAAAATAAGAAGAGACTTAGGGAACATTTGTAACTTATTTTTTGCTGGAAATCAATCACAGAACTGGAAAAGAGGAAAAGAGCTGGTAGGAGTAAGATATTTATTGTTTTAGGGACAAGGCCATATTTTATTTATTTTTATACCTCCCACAAGACCTAGAGCAATGCCTTGTGTGTCTGTGGAGTGAAACTAAAATGAAGAGAGAGGGAGTGAAATTTACTCACATTTTTAATGTGGAGGATAAAGTGAAAGCCTTTCTGGAAAGACAAAGCTTCAGATTTCTAAATGTTCCTCATATTGAGTCCTTTTGAGATTCTTTCCTCCTTCCTTCCTCCCTGCTTCCTTCTCCCACAAACATCCCCCCACCCCCATCCCCTGCGTGTCAGGCATCTGTTAACATGAGAATTCCAGTCCAAGCTCTGTGAGAGCAGGGACATCACAGCACTGGGTGTGAGACCCCTTCCTCATCACTCTTTGAAGTGTCGGTCACTGACTTCTACATATGCTCAGAGAATTCTTCTTGCCTCCTAGGAGCTTTGTGGACTTGGATGAAACTGGGTTGTAATTCTTCCTGAAGTGTTTGCCTATTCTAGAGGAAAAGAAATGAATAATAGCAAAGAATTTCTGCCCTAAACAGTCTCATTGTCTAGTAGGAAAAACAAAGCCAAGGTCTGCAAAGCAAGGCTGAACAATTAAGTCTTTATAAAACCAGGTCATGCAGTGTGTCTCAAACTATTAGTGCTATAACAACTCAAAGTCTAGGGAGGTCAATGAGCACAGGCCGCATCAGAGTGCAGACTCTACAGAGGAGACTTGAAATGGACTTTGTAGGGTGGGAATGCTTTAAGGATGAAGTCCGTTGTCTAAGCACCATCCTGGGGACTTTTAAGTTGTTAGAGACAAGTGTGGGTTGACTAGAAAGCCGGCTCACACTTCTACCACCCTAGTCAACCAGATATCTAGACTTATAGGGGCAGGATAGAGTTTCTGCCTGGAGAAGGTGATGCCATCAGCTGGTCAAAGTGCAGAGCTCAGGGTGTGAGGAGAGAATGGTTCCCATGTGTGCTGCTGGCCTTGCTTTGCTGGGGGAGGTGGCCTCCTTTTCTCTGGGGCTCGTAGAGTCCTGGTTCTGGCTGGCCAATGAGAGTGGTGGTTTGTGCTCATAAGCTACAGCAGCCAGTCTTCTTTCTCTCTGTGCACAAGTGTTAGGTGCTTTCTTTATCATGTGTCTCTGTGTGGGGATTAAAACATCTCTTTTTCATTAGCATTTTCTTCCTACTCACAGTTCTAGTTTAATCTGTTACCTGCTCTTATACACTATTTTACTGGAGTGTGTTACCCTCAACACTCCATTTGGAGTGATATTAATTCAGGTCCTTTCTGTCCAGGCTCCATGCAGTTAGTGCATTGTGTTGCTTTCTTTATATCCTACTCGAATAGAAGTCAAGGGTCATAGTATCATCCATGGTAATTTCTGAATAACTTTTAGAAAATGAATTATTCCTAGGCAAAGAGTGTTGGAAAAGTGAGTGATGTTCTCACACAGGCACCTAAACCCTTTAGAATATAGATGGCGTGATTTCCCTTCTCTTTACTCACTGGTTTTATTGCTCAACATTATACATGGAATGCTGCTCACTGTTCTGTAGCAGATCAAACACTCAGTAGTGGTTACATATTCATCACTTATGTTCTTTTTCTCAAAGGTTAGGACACAATATTTCTGACTGCTATGGAGAAGAGTGCCAAACACTGAATTAGAAATAAGTAAGGTACAAATATTCCTGTAAGAAATCTGTTTTAATTCTTCTCTTTTAACTCCAATAAGTCCTCTACGTTGTTGCCAAAGTGACATTTGTAATATAAAAGTTTGATGGACTCTCCTACCCTAAGTTCACCAGGTTTTTGTTAGTTCCTCTGTATTTATATATTGCATTAGTTAGTTTATCACTGGTGACTGCTAACCAGAAACACTAACCTTCCAGTGACCTCAAAATAGAAATTAATTTTTCATTCCCATAAAAGTCCAAAACTTCTGGTTGCTAGATGGTTTCCCTCTCTCCTGGTGTCTCAGGGACCCAGACTCCTTCACTCCAGTTACTCTACCTTTAGGCTTTTGTTTCCTTCCTATCCATCTGAGTGATGGATAAAGGGAAGAAAGAAAACTTGCCTACTTCTTCAATGCTGTGACCCAGAAGTGGCACACATCACTTTTGTTTATATTCCATTGGGGAAAACCCAACAAGATGCATGATGATCGGGAAATATAATCTCTGGCTAAATTGTCACTTCCCAACAACTATACTACACATCAGGGAGAGTAAATCCTGAGGAACTGTTAGCTGTCTCTGCTGTTTTTCATGTGCTGTCTACAGTGTGTGCAGCATGCATCCCAACTCAATTCCTGATTTAGCTTATCTGGACAAATCTTGTATGACCTTTTAATATTTATCTGAAGCTTTGTGTCACTGAAAGGAAATTTGGAGTGTCTCTTTATATGTATGTAACAAAGTACTTACCAGCCGTCATAGTGTCAGGGGGCAAAGTCCAAGCCAATGAATGATGTCTTGGACAGACTCCACCCCCATTTCTGCAACAAGCAGATCTCAAGCACCTTGTAACTCCTAGTATGCCGTGAACCAGACTTCCTGAATGGGGGCAGCTGGTTAAGAAGAAGGAGAAAAGCAGATATATATTTGAGGTGAAAAGAGGGAGGAAGCAAGAGATATATGGAGAAGAGATACACTGATGAAAGATACTTGTGTAGGCTGCTCCTGGTCCTTGGTGCTGGCAGATGTAGTATTTTGATAGAAACAATAGTAGCCTTTATTTTGACCTTGTAGTGATTTTTGGGTCTCTCCTTCTATCAAGCTTTCTGGGAGTTGTTAAACCTCTTTCTTTTGGTTTCCTGTTGGAAGTTGCTTTAGACTTGTGGCAAGCTTTCAGGCCTCAACTGCCCTGCATTGGGCCTACCTTATTTGGCTTGATATTAGCCCATGAGGAAATAGATAACTTTCAGAGTTTAATTGGAAATGTTATCTGAAATCCTTTCATTTTCTCTGTTGCCCCTTTGAATTTTCATACCAATTAAAGGTATCTTTGAATTCCTTAGGAGTGCTTTCTTGTCGTTGTGCACATGGGTGTCTGGAAATTAAAAAGTACAAAATGGGTTTTTCCCCTTAATAGTTTGGGGCCCTGGAAATACTTTAGTCATGCACCTACAATAGCACATGTTATGCTAGATTATAGTATATAGCTTATGGGTCTTCATTTTATAAACTTGACCTGTAGAACTGGCACAGCATGCCATCTGGAGATATTTTGACTTGACAACTAGAAATCTTGACTAACTTCCCTCAGGATTCCCTATTAGAATTGTAGCAAAGTACAGTCTTGCACCTCTTTTTCTTTTGTTTCCATAGAAATGCCTCCTATTGCTTATACAATTTAGGCATGATTTTGGGACCCACCTACAGGGCTGTATCCAGAATTTAGATAATTGGACTGATCTATTCTCAGTACTGTTTCTATAAAATAATTGAATGAGTCAATTTTTGAGTTGTAGAAGCTCTTAGAAATTTCAAAGGCAGGACTATGGTGGAACAAAAACCGACCACCTGCAATTAGATCTTTTTGGCAAGAGGTTTATTTCCTGGAAAGGGCTCTGAAGCTGTGTAGAAGTTATTTTTGATATTTATATGTAAACTTATTTCTATAAAGTCCTCTCCCTGGAAGACCTTTTTGGTAGAGAAAGCAAAACTCAAATCTGCACACACTCATCTAAAGAATAAACTCCTCTATTGAACTTCCTCTTTCTTTCCCGAACCTCCCTTTCTTTTGTAGCTATTTCAAATGTTGTCTAAAGCCATGTGGTTGATTTACTCAGTCATGCTTGGAATTATATATGCTATTGTTAAACTTTTTGAAAATTCCCATATCGAATCAGTTTTACAAATGCAGGGCACAAAATACGCACCCAACAAATGTTTTATTAAGTAAATGTAAGGCTAATAGATGGCTGGATTCACAATAGAAAGATGAAATCTGGCAATATTCTAAAACACATATACATCAATCCTTATTTTAAATGAGGGATGTTGAGACCTCAGAAGTTTCTTTGCTATTTGTTAATAAATTCATAATATTAGGAGAGTTAATAGTTATCAGATTACCATGATGATCCCAACATAATTTATAATTTAAAAGTCAAAGATTGTTATGTGGGTTCACTGCTTCTCTAAAAGGAATGTTGTATCACTATGTTACAGGGCAACCCCAGGGGAAACAGGATGACCTGGAATGTGAGTCCTTACCTGCACACTTAAGAACCTGGGACAAGACCAAAAAGCAGACATAGAAAGACAGATTTAAAAAAAAGAAAGATTTATTTACAAGGAGCGTGAGGATCAGAAGAGAGAAGGAGGGAGAGACAGAAAGAATGAGTGAATGAGAGAGAGAGAGAGAGAGAGAGAGAGAGAGAGCGAGATTAATTGGCCAATTCATAGCTGGGTGCCATCTGTTTTACCAGTAGTGCTGAGTGGAGACCAGAGTGTGCTTCAAAGCCAGGAGAAAAAGAGAGTGAAGCCCCCTGTCCTCCGTCTTTTAAGATCAACATGGCCACTTGGCTCCATCCCTGGCTCCCAGCAACCTCCTCCCCCAGTTTGGGAAGTCAGGTTCATGGTGTGCAGGGAACTGGAATCCTTGATGCCTAGATCTCCTCAGCTCAAAAGTGGAGGTGGAGTCTGGAAAGACTTCAGGGGGTGGAGTCCAATCAGAATATCATTCACTGGCCCAGAGTTTGCTCTTCACTGTTCCTCTAACAGTTAGAAAGTACATGGCTACAGGAAAGCAAAACTTGATTCAAACTTGTTTACAAAAATGAGAGAATGTATCAAATCACATAAAAGAAGCCTAGAATTAGGGGAACTATAAAATAAGTTGATTCAGGGTTCTCACTCGTGGCCTAAGGGTTAAGTCTCAGCACTATCACTGCTACAATCTGAGTTCAATCCCTGGCCAGGGAGCTAACCCACGTGGCGCAGCAGACCTCTCCTGTCTCTCCCGCTGCTCCCCTCAGTAGTATATCTCAGTAGATCTGTCTGTTCTGCTCTCTACTCTATCTCTGGTGAATCTGCTCACCCCCCACACTTCTGGCCTACACCCCAGTTCTATGCAAAAAAAAAAAAAAAAAAGGTTTGTTTCAGTGGCTCAGTGAAACCATCTTGGACTGGAATCTGTCTACATCTTAGTCCTATCATCTTCTTTATACTGACTTTGTCCATGTTTTGAATTTCCTTAACTTTATAATATACCTCACAGAAAAAAATGGGAAGCATATTTCTCTCCTAAGGGAGAGAGAAAAATGCCTCTCCACCAACCAGGTGTACAAATGCTTCCTTTTTGTCTGAAGGGACTTACTTAGATATATGCTGATCTGTGGACCAGAACATTCTGCAAGAGAATTTCATATCCTCCCTGGTTAGGTTACTTGGTATCTTTCACATAAAGAAAGTTTTCCTGAAGCATTTGTAAGGACAAAAGAGGTAGGTAGCTCTACTCTCCAAAATGTGTGGGTTTATTAGGAAGAAAAAAAAGGTCATACATGCCTGATATTCAAGCTATAGTGTCCACCACAACTATTTTAATACCTATTAAACTGGCATTATGGAAGAGTGAGTAATTTTCTAAACCACACAATGACCAGCCCTTTCTCTTGCCACTTCTACAAGCTCCAAATTGCATATTTAAATCATCCAACATAATTTTTTTTTTATTTTAGGACTCATAATGGGACTGATCTTACGATACGCTACAGCACCAACTGATATTGAAAGTGGAACTGTCTATGATTGTGGAAAATTGGCCTTCAGTCCATCAACTTTGTTGATTAATATCACTGACCAAGTATATGAATATAAATACAAGAGAGAAATAAGCCAGCACAACATCAGTCCTCACCAAGGCAATGCTATACTTGAAAAGGTAAGGGACCTATCTGGTTATAAATCTGTTTTTCCAGTACAAATAATTGCATCATATATGAACCATCAAAAAGATCTTGCATTTTACACACAAAAATTTGCCCTTTATTAGTAACACACCAGTGGGGTGACTTAGTCGATGACTTATACTCTTGGTGCAAACTCAATGCTGATTTTTTTTTTCTTTTGATGCAATTGTTTTTGCAAACAGTTGCATTAGGTTAAAAGATCATATTAGATCTGACTCTGCATTTCATGATACTTGACTGAAGTTTTATGTGTCATTGCTAGCTGACTACTTCCTTCAACTCTTAAGCCAAAAAGAGAGTAGAGGTGAATGAAAAAATTTGCATTTGCAAATCTGATCTAAGGTGACTAGCTTTGGGCTACAACACAAAGCACTGGCCCCATGATTGTTTATGAATACACTGACACATTCACACTCAGAGCTTGATTCCCTTTTTGGGCATTTAAGTTGTGTCCCTCTCTTAGCTATTGTAAATAGTGCTGCAATGAACATAGGAGTGCAGGTTTCATTTCAAATTAATATTCTGGTGATCTTTGGCTATATTTCTAGAAGTGGGGATCAAGAAGATGTATGTGTGTATACATACATATATATAGATGTGTGTATGTGTATATATATATGTATGTATACACACACATCTATATATATATACACACACACATATATATATACACACACAATGAAATACTATTCAGCAATCAAAAAATAAATAAATAAACTTATGCCATTTGCAGCAACATGGATGGAAGGGATTATGCTTAGTGAAATAAATCAGAAGGAAAAAGAAAAATATCAGATGGTTTCACTTGTAGGAGGAATATAGGGGTACCAAGCAAGGGATCAGGAAAAAAAAAGACAAGACTAGCAGGCAAACTAATAAATGGGAGACATTCAGCAGGGGAGGGGCAGGAAGAGGGATCAAAATAGGGGAGGGAAGAACACAGGAGACTATGGTAATGGTACACAGGTGTCTTGGTGGTGGGAATTTTATGTGTATTACACCTGAAAGGAGAAATCAAACTTGTGCAAAAATGAATAGCATTGTAAAAATGTATAAATACATACATACATACATACATACATACATACATATATAAAGATATTTTGATTCCATCAGTTTAATTAGGTCATCTTAGGTAGAAAAGAAATATTGCAAATAACTCATTTTTTGTAAAAAAACTATTATTACACAGTTTTGAACTATATTAGTTATTAGAAGGAAAAATTCCTTCTATTCTCAGAACTGGTTCAGAAAACAGGCAAAGTTCCTTTTGTGATGCCTTGTATATTCTGGATCAACCTTTGGAATGAGTCAATTTTTTTTAGCAAGTCAAGTATGGATAAAAACCAGTACCTCTGGGCCTCCCTGGTGGCGCAGCAGTTAAGCACTGTGCTGTGGAGCTGTCGGCAGCGGCAATGTGAGTTTGACACCCAGCCGGGGAGAATCCCACATGGTGCGGCAGACCTCTCCTGCCTCGCCCACTGCTCCCCTCAGCAGTGTATTTCTGATCTGCCTGTTCTGCTCCCCACTCTGCATCTGGTGAACCCTCTCACCGTTCCACACCTCTGACCTGTACCCCAGCTTGTATGTATAAATAAATAAATCTTTAAAAAATAAAACAAACAAACAAAAAAAAAAAAACAGTACCTCTCATGGCTTATTCCAGATACTTAAGGGACAGAGTTCAGGACTTCCTCAATATTATGGAGTATATTTTATCACTTTTATCCCACGTAGATTTAGTTTCGTTTTAATGTATATACATTTTTTTCTATTTTGAAAGATTTGTGGCAGGATGGGAGTCACTTTTTCTACAAGATTTCCTCTTTCAAGATTGGTAATTTACAGCTTTTTTTCACATTATCTTTCACTAGCACATTTCTAAATGAACTCCCTCTGAGCACTTGGTAAGGATGCCTAAAGTAATATTAATTAAAATATTAGCCTAACCCGACTTAGGAAAGTGAATTTAAGTATACAAAAGCAAATTAAATATTGTATTTTTAAAATAAATAAATGCAATGTTTAGGTCTTCTGTTTTGGATTATTCCATGTTTTTCTTTTGTTTATATGAATAATAGGTAGTTATCTATTATATATTTTTAAATGACTTTTTAGCAGCGTAGGATTTTAATTTAAACACACTCTTCAAATGAGTTTTATATCCAACTCAGTGTTGGGAAATAAGTATTTCCTTCACTCTTAAACTTTTTTTATCTGCATTTTTAAGCAGCAAACAGATTGAACTCCCAAAATGTAGACAATTATCTCTTTTTGTATAGAAATTTTATTCTTTAAAGATTGTCAACAAACAGCTGATCAGAAATTTTGTTACTGTATATTGACATATTGATTTTTTTTTTTGTCAGCAACAAAAATCAAGCGTTTGCTTTTGGACAATTAGGGCAAGAGATAAAGAAAATATCCAAGCTGTTGGGACCTCCCACCCCCCCACCTTAGGTTTTTCAGTGGGTGGATTATGAGATCTGCACATAAAATGCTTAATTGACCTTGAATAGCTCAAGCATTTTCTGGATTAATTCCTAAATCGTGTGACTCGTTGAGTCACAATTAGCAGTTGTTTCAGGCACCAAGGGTTGGCAATAGGCAACTCATTTCCCAGAGAAAACCCTGGTGGAGCAAGGACGTTCACTGATGCTTTTCCCTTATGAATTGCCTTTATGTTGAAAGGAGCTGATCTATGAATGTCCAGAGTGTGTTTTAAGACACACGTGTTACTTATGTGACAATGTTGGGACACGCTCATCAGTCTGTGAAAATGACCAATGTATAGCCTGTCTTCCTTTCCGTGATTTCTCCACTTCTTGCAGCCAGTTATGCAACCAATCAGTACATCTCAGATATAAAAGAACTCCAAAGAAGGGTCCACTGGAATGTTTATGGGGAGGTAAAATTGAAGGATGGGGAAAAATATTCAGGACCAGAGAGATCTTCTATACATTTTTAGGAAAGTCCCTGATCATTTCAATCTCTAAGTTTCTTATCTGTAACATAGGGGTGATAATAGAACTTATTTTGTAGGATTCTTTTCATGCTTTAATGAAATGGTGTACATGAAGTACCTGGCGACCATGAGGCCCTTCATGTTGCACTGCTATCAGTACTAATGCTAGTGCTACTTGTACTAGTCTCTAGTAGTGCTCTAGAACTACTGCTGCTGCTATTACCACTGCCACTTCTAGTACCACTACCAATAGCCTCACCCTTGCACTATCTGCAATACTACTACTACCATAGCTGCTACAAGATAATTTTTTGATGCTTAATATATGCCAGAGATTGTGAAAATGTTTATTTTTTCATTCCTTTATTTAATTCATGCCTATTTTTCATTATGTTCTAATTTGTGTCATAGAGATGAGGAGGATTATACAGCATTACAGTTGTTGTTTCAGATATTTGAGCTTGTTAGGGAGGCTTCCTGGAGGAGAGGGCACTTGACAAGGGCTTTGAAGGGTGAAATGTCATTTGGAAAGGCAGTAGGAATTAAGCCCTGAAATGTCACAAGACAGGATGAATTGGAGGCTGAGCCTCAAGATGAACTGTGGTTATGTGTGTGAGAGGGGACGAGAGCTTCATGGATGCTTTGAATCAATTTTGATTTGTCGGGACGATGTGAAGAAAAGAATCTAAGACACTGTGGTTTCTGTCCCGGGTGGGAGAATATGACAGTCCCAGGACAAAGGTGAGGGAGGGGAAGAGAATTTGAGGTGGAGAATGAGTAAAAATGATCCTAGACCTGCACCTAGAGATCACCTAATGTAGAGCAATAAAGAGATCTGAGCTCCTTAAGTTGAACCCTCTCATATTATAGATGAACAAAACAGGAATTTAAGCACTAAAATTTATTAATTTCTTAAGTGTGTATGCATTTTGGAATCACCTGAAGCTTCAAAACATCCTGATTCCTGTGCTCCCTCCCTGAAGTCTGTGATTTTACTACTTTAGGGGCTGGCCTGAGCTTTGGAATTTTTAGATCACCTGGCAATTCTAATGGGCAGACAAGTTTAGGAATCACTGATTTAATCCCTGATTTGATAAATCACTGATTTAATACGGTGAGGAGAGAGATGCCATTTCTCTGCTTCCCCTCATTCCCATTGCTGCACAGCTACCGGCCCCTTTTATTTTGTTCCTTGAGCGCAGCAAGCACTCTCTTGCTTCAGGACCTCTACATGTTTTGCTTTATGCCTAAAATGTCTGCTCTTCAATTGTTAGGATCTTATTGTCCCTAGAGCTTTGATTTGAAATGTTCTCTCTTCAAAGAGGTCTTGCCCTGACAAATTTCTCACACTGAATTTTCTCTCTCTTTCTCTCTCTCTCTCTCTCACACACACACACACACACACACACACACACACACACAGTCATTGTCCTTCTTACACTGTTATTGTTTACTAGACTGTAGACATCAGAAAGGCAGGGACCATGATATTTCGTGACCAGTGTGTCCTCAGTGCCTGTCACAGTGCCTTATGCATAACAGCAGCTAAATAAAAATTTTGTGAATAAGTGAATGAAATTGAAAGTGTCTGAGAGCTTGAAGAAACTGACATACTATCTTAGTTGTGCACATGAAGGTAATGAATTTATATCCAGAGAAATTATATAGTGGGTCCAGCGTCATCTCCTCACCACTGCAAAGGCTTCTCCAGTGGTCCCGTTGACAGAGAAGGGCAGCAGTGTGCCTTTGGCTAACATGTGGGGACCCTTGAAGTGAGATGAGCAGAGGAGGTGAGAACTAGAGCTGAAGGGAGAGGGGGTGGTTAGAGGACAGGAAGAGGCTTAGCACCACAGAGCGAAAGAGTCTTGGGTGGTCAGAACCACAGAAGGAAGTCCAGGGTGGTGGTGACGCAGAAGACATCAGTGTGGTCCCTCTGGGTCCTTTTCCTTTGTGGTACAGATTAAAGTGGATATTTGTCCTTTGTTTCTTAAAGTTACAGGATGAGGAAGTGACCTTAACTTTTGCTTAGAAGAATATAGTTTAGAGGCTTGGGTGAAATTCCTGTTTTCTGAATTTGGAGAAGCTGGCATGTATTTCTGTGCTATGGAATCCCCTCTTGGAAGATATTGTGAGGGAACATATATTATTGGCACAGTTGAGCAACAATGTCCTTAGAAACGGCTCCAGGCTTGATGGCTCCCTGAGTTACTTCCATTAAGAGGGTGTAAAACTGGAAAACATGTGAACTGCTGGCATTTAAATGAGTAGCGTGCTTTTAGGCCATGTGTAACCATATAAAAATTTCAGGAACTATCATATACCAAACTTGTTTTGTTCATGTTTAATATGGGTAAATGTGTCAAAAGTTTTTCTTTTTTAAAAATATTTTCATTTAAAGATTGGTGAAATTGTGTGTGTGTGTGTGTGTGTGTGTGTGTGTGTGTGTGTGTGTAAAATGAACAACCCCCTGATAGAATAAAACTAAATTGTGCTGTTCTGTATCTGTCCAGTTGACATTTCCTGTGCATTTGTAATTTTTTGCTATGGAGCCAATGTATCCTTAACGAGTTTTAACATAATGGGATCTATATTCTACTAAAGAATAGCTCTACAAACATTAATTTGTTATATAAAATATAGGAACATCAAAATGCTTATTAGGTATTTCTGAATTTCTTATCATTAGGAAGTTTTAAAATTGCTTTTGAGAACTTTCTCCATCACTATGCATTATTCTCTCTCCTCTTGCTCACTTTCTCTCAATACAAATGACTAGAATGAGTAACACTGATTTCAGTTCTGAAATAATATCTATAATCTCAAGGAGTTTGCTATTAAATCAGGGTAAAGCCCAGCCTATGATAACTATACCACAGACAGTTATCCAAGAAGGCCACAGGCACTCGGAAGGGGAATGAATTATTTCTTGCTAGGGTGATAAAAGATATTTCAAAGTAAGGATACTTGGCTGATTCTGTGGCGGTGATGTTTGTGGTAGGTGGAGGTGGTAGAGACTTTCCAAACTGAGGGAAAAGCTTAAAATAGAGATTGAAAAGGGGGAGAGAATATTCCAAGAGAGAAAAACATTTCCAACTTATTGAAGTATGGAAAACCAGTGAATTGGATGGTTAGAAATAAAATCAGAGCTTGATTATGGAAACCTTGAATGCCATGTTGAGTAATGCCCACTAGGTTTGTAGTCAGTGGAAGAGTGTGATGTTAACAAGAGCGAAGGGATAATTAGGCTGAGGTGTAAAGTATAGAGAGTGAAAGCAAGGAGGCAGATGTAGCCTAAGCTTGCATGGTAACCGAGAGACAGTTGGAAAGAACTGAGGAAGGAAGTCACTATAGCATTTAGGCCAGTTCAGCACAAGTTGGACTAGAGAAGAGCTGACATTGCTGTCCTTGTTTTGTGGGTTCAGAGAATGGTGGGGCAGGAATGGAGAAGTAAAAAGCTAAAGGAAAGAACTAATTTTATTTATTTATTTTTATTTTTATTTATTTTATTGTTACTATTATTTATGACTTTTACATTATTGTGTATTCCTCATAGGTTTCCCACTACCAGTTCACCTGTGAACCATCACCATAGTCCCATGTGCCCTTTTGCTCCCCCGTTTTTAACCCTTATCCTCCCCCCTCACCTCGCTGAGTGTCTCTCTCTTATTTGGTTCCCCTATATTCCTGCTATAAGTGAGACCATCGATATTTTTCTTTTTCCTTCTGGCTTATTTTGCTAAGCATGATCCCTTCTAGCCCCATCCATGTTGCTACGAATTACATGTGTTTATCTTTTTTGATGCTGAATAGTATTCCATTGTATAAATGTACCACATCTTCTTGATCCAGTCATCTATTTTTGGGCATCTGGGTTGTTTCCATGTCTTAGCTATTGTAAATAGTGTTGCGAGAAACATGGAGTGCATGTCTCCTTTTGGATTAATGTTTTTGTGTCCTTTGGGTAGATTCCCAAAAGTGGTATTGCTGGGTTGTATGGAAGCTCCATTTTTAGCAGTTTGAGGAACCACCATGCAGCAGGAAAGAACTAATTTTAAAGGGAAATCACAAGTACGGTTTAAAATGAATGAATGAATGAATGAATGGATGAATGGATCTATCATTAATTATGATTGATTTCACACATTGTATGTCTACCAGATTGAGTTGGAAATATCAGCAGGCCATTGGGCTGGAAAAGTCTTGCAAACACAGTAAATTTTGAAACAGTTGTCAGCACAGTTAAATTTATACTTCTTATCATTCATAAATCAGTTGACTGTAATGTAAAAAGTCAAAGGAAATTATCCGGTGAACATTTTGCCAAGTCTTTACTTCCTGTTTGACAAGTGACACTATCATTTGGTAAGGGAAGTTATTTTGGAGTAAGTTACACTGCTGAGTAATATGTCCTGTCTATTGTCTCAATAGAGAATTTCCAGACTGCAAAGAGGTCAATGAAGTTATTATCAGTTGCGGTGCTAACAGTGTATACTTTAGAGATATTTTAAGGAAACTCTTATAGCACCAGCTAATCATATGACTTTCAAAAATAATTTTGCATTTGTAATATTAAAATATCAATATCTTAGTTTTTTCTTGTCTAACTTTCCCCAATGGTGATTTTGACTTTTTCTGGCTTATAGTTTTAATTCTCATGTCTTTATAAACTACTTTTTTCTTTCAGTTTTTCCTATGCTTACTTATTTTTTCTGTAGAGGTCAGAAGGCATAGCTCTTCTAATAACAGGCGCAGCTTGACCAGAAAGTATCACTGGACCACATGAAAAATATGTGCATCTGATGCAAGGACACTTTGGGTAGGATTAAGAAAAGACTGGAGTGAGGTCTATTCTAGAACTGTTACAGGCATATTGAGAGAAGCAAACATCATAATAAATCAGCACTCGGGGTCTGGAAAAGAACTTGTAGGATACGATCAATTCTTCCTCCATTCTTCAGTGAACAGGAATTCATGGTTTATGCTTCACTACATGGCAAGGCTTGGCTCTTACTACGTGAGATGATCTTGGGGAATCTCAAACTCAGCAGTGAGTAGAATGAAGCTGTTTGGATAAACCTAACTCCTTTCCTTCTAAACCTAGTTAAGGGGCTGCTGCTAATAAAGTCACAATATTTTTAATTGTTTTTAGCTGTTTTCTACCTTTGTTCAACTTTGCAGAAAGTTGGCCTGAGAAATAATTTTATAAATACTTCAAAACTCTAAAAATTTCATGGAATTTTTTTTTCTGTGAAAATATCCTTTATTCTTTATTTCATTTTTTCCTAGTGTTATTGAGATATAATTGACATATGACATTGTAGTTGTTTAAGGTGTCCAACTTGATGCTATGTACATATTGTAAAATGATGACCACAGTTAGTTAACAGCCATCTCCTCACATAGTTTGAATTTTTGTGATCAGATATTTTAGCATTTATTCTCTTAGCAATTTGCAAATATATAGTAAAGTATTGCTAATAGTTACCATGCTGTACATTATATCTCCAGAACTTATTTGTCACTAATTGGAAATTTGTATCTTTTGACCCCCTTCATCTATTTCACCCACCTCTCGCCACTAGCCTCTAGCAACCACCTATGTTTTATGTTTCCGTGAGTTTGATTTTTTTTTAGTATACTCCATCTGTATTGACAAGTGAGATCACATTATGTTTGTTTTTCTTTGTCTGACATTTCACTTAGCTTAATATGCTCAGGTTCCAACCATGTTTTAACAAATGGCAGGATTTTCTTCCTTTTTTGATACATATATGCCATTTTTCACTTTTTCTTTACCATTGACACAACAATGCATGCTTAGGTTGTTTCATGTATTAGGTATTGTAAATAACACATACCACTGAAATGAACTTGAGGGTACAGGTACTTCTTTAAGATAGTGAGCTCTTTTCCTTTGAATATATGCTCAGAAGTGGAATTGCTGGATCATATGGTATATTTTTGTTTTGTTTTTTTTGGAGGAATCTCCATATTGTTTTCCAAGTGGGTATTCAATTTATATCCCCACCAGCAATATACACCCTTTTCCATACCCTCTTTTTGTTATTTCTTCTTTTTGATAACAGTCATTCTAACAGGTGGGAGGTGATATCTTATTGTGATTTTGACTTGCATTTCCCTGATGATTAGCTCCATTAGCTTTTATGTTAGCCTTGAACAATTTAGATTTTCTTCACTCAATTAGTTATTCAACAAACACTTACCTATTGGGATTCACCACATGCCACGCAGTAGGGACTACAAGTATAGCAGCAAACTAAACAAAGTCCTTGCTGTCATGAAATTTAGATTCTACGGGAGAGACAGACAAGGGGCAAATCAACATTTGTAATTAAGTGCTATGTGGCATGTACTATGAAGAAAAGTCAGCAATGTGAGAGATTGGAAAGCACAGGATATTAAAATATGTCCTAGAGGGAAGGTCTCACTGAGGAGGTGAAGTTGGAGCTGAGATCAAAGTGAAGTTGGATGTGAGCCAGATAGAGATCTAGCAGAAGAGAATTTCAAATTAGAGGGTAAAACTAAATAACAGTAAATGGCTTCACTTTCTGGAAGTGATTTTTTTCTGCTGCTTGGTGTTTGTTGTAGTTTTCATCAATATTCAAGATCATTTTGTCTGTATAATAAAAGTCTCGCAAAATTCTATTTGCTGTAATAAAGAATAGTGGAGGATAAGAGGAGATGTCAACTTGGAGTGGGGACTGAAATTCAGAAAATGGAGAAATGACAAGAAATTTCTGCCCAAGGTCAGCCGTGTTCAGCATAGTGCACTGGTCACTTTTGTGGACTTGCCGTCAGAATGCACAGTCCAAGCACCAGAGTTGTTCTATTCCTCTTTGACTCTAAATCATAGCATCCCAAACTGCAAGATTAACCCTTCTAGCCAGTGTTCCTTCACCAGTTATGTTTGAGAGATTTTGGATTTAACCATTGCCACCTTGAGTACAGCATGGCTTTCTGAGACAAGGTTTCAGATTGAGCGCTCAGAAACTCTTCTGACCTTCTCAGAAAGAACTTTTTTCTTCATCACAGATCATCACTATGGACTCATGTTCTAAGGAAATTGACCACTGAAACATTTATTTGAGGCAGGGATTGAATTCAAGCCCACTGCCAATTTTACTTCTTAAAAACAAGTATAGCTAATCAAAATAATGTAAAAGCTATTAGGGAAAGTGGTCTCTTGGAATGCCATGTGATTTGAGTGTAGATTGTACTAATGTCTTTCACACTCATTCTTGGTTGGGAAAGGAAAGAAGCCATGTGAAAGCGTATGACTAGATTGAATGCAGGCCTGGTGTTCTGTCTAACATGACAATATTTAGTATGCAGAGAAGTGGCGATTGGAGCAGAGAATGACTTTTACTAGTTTCAAGTCCTAGAAAATACCTCTCAAAACTGTGGGGACACTCAACTGGAATGCCTACCCATCTCCCACCTACATCTATCTCCTGATTATGCCTGATCTTAGACCAACTTAGGCTACCAAGTTCGTGATGGAGATTCTTGGGTCTTTTATACTTTGTCCATATATAGAAATACAGGGTTTCATCCATCTGACCTTCCATTTGCCTAGTTCCAGAAGGGACTTAAAGTGTTATCACAGATGTATTTTCTAGGAACTATGGAAGCCTACATACAGAGTACTGTAGACAGGTGCTTCAGGATGTTGAGTAACTAACACCCACTTCAGCATCAAAGGACTGATTTTCACAGCTGTTGGGCAGGGAGTGGATGACTGGGGATGCAGGAGCTATTTCCTCTACTTCCTTTTCCCATTTGGTTCAAGATCACAGTGAATTATGTTCCACAAGAGGCCAATCCGTAAAAAATATAATTCATACCATGTTATTTGATATTATTTTCTTTATTTATTAATAATCCTCGTATTTATTACATGTTGTCACAGAACAAAGTATTTCTACTAGGTGTTGTTTTGCAAAAAAAAAAAAAAAAAACCAAAACAACAACAAAACCCCACAAAATATTATTCTTTCAAGCATCAGCACATATGAGTGGGAAATGGCATGTCTGAGGCAACATAATATCACAGTTAGTACCCTAATGACTTGATGTTGTCAAAGAGACAATATTTGTACCAACCTCAAAAGGTTATTGTCAGAACACAATGAAATATTTCACGTAAGAGGCCAATATGCTAGGCATGTAAAAAATTCTCAGTAAAGACTAACTGTTATTATTAGGTACTAGTTAATTGCTAAGTACTTTTAAGCACTGATTTCTAAATTTTTGATTATGTACTCCATTAGTAATTTTGCTTGTATCTACCCAACATATGTCTATTTATTTCCAAATTAGTTGCAAGGACTATTAATATATTGTGTACATTTTAAAGCACTTTTTGAATTTTTTGAAGAATGAGATAAAAATGAAGCATAAAAAGGTTTTTGCATGCTAAAGTGGATTATCTCGTTCACTCTGTAACACATGCACACCTCAACTTAGAGACCAATATAACATCTCATATTTTATTTTTAATTCAACTATTTTTCATATCTCCCTTTAAAAAATCAGCACATTTCTGAAATATTAAATACTGTATTCTGAATCTCAACACCAATAGATACGTGGACTTTTGGTCTGAGATAAGTGTATTTTTGGGGGTTGATTAGTTTTGCGGGATCACACTACTCCAGTATCAAGTGCTCTCATTAATACATAGTATAAGAGTTCTACCTGCCATTCCTTCAGGTATTTAAGCTGTGTTATAAGTTAATTTTTATCTGTGATGTTCGTATTAATGTCTATCTTTTCACTAGGCTGTAGACTTCAGAATGGCAGGGACTAGGTCTGTCTGTGTCACACAGCATTCCCAGCTCAGGTCTGGTCCATGGGAGATGCCCTGTGACTGCTGGTGGTTGAGCGGGTGGTGTGAAGAGCGACTCTTCTTTTTCTGTCGCCACTTCTCACCGCTACGCCACATGCCTTAGTTGCTGCTTATTTTACACCCTGTATCCTATCACAGATTTCTTTTTGAGTAAAGTACCAGGACTCTCATGGCTGTTTACTATTCAGAAGGTTGAATTGCTTGAAATTTCATCTTCATATAGTCACACGTGAGAGAAAAAATCACATACCAGAAAGAGAGAAAAGGATCCTGGGGACAAGAAATATAGGGAGAGAGGGGGGAAAAGACAGATTTCACATCAGACATCTACCAAGATCAGATAAAGTTAAAATGGATCTTTTAATTCTCTCCTCCTTTGCTTTGTTCCTTTTAAACATTAAACTGTGGCAGGAGTACACATTTATCATTGCGGGTCTCCGGTGAGTACTTATGTAAGGTTCCTTCCGATTGCCTTTCCCAGCTCTTCTCAAGGGCTTTAAGACGCTGCTCCTTAGGGCCTCCCTGGTCGCGCAGCGGTTGAGCACTGCGCTGTGGGGCACATTGAGAGTTAGAGGCCCAGCAGGGGAGAATCCCACATGGTGTGGCAGACCTCTCCTGCCTCGCCCACTGCTCCCCTCAGCAGTGTATTTCTGATCTGCCTGTTCTGCTCCCCACTCTGTCTCTGGTGAACCCTCTCACCGCCCCATGCCTCTGGCCTGTACCCCAGCTTTATGTAAAAATAAATAAATCTTTAAAAAAAAAAATAGAAGCTCCTCCTTAGTAGCTTGTACAGCCTGAAGGTACCACAGGAGGTGTGGAGACTAGAAAGAAGCTGTGCATTTTACTGGCCTGTCTCCTGTTACCACTGAATCCTCTCTTAAGTTAGGGGTCTCCCAGAAGTTCATCATCCATTTCTAGTGACAGTGCTAACTGTGCACTATCTGATTGACCAAATTCTGCATTTAAGTTTGCACTGGAAGTTTCGGTGCTGGACACCTTTCCTTCTGACTTTTGCATATTAAGTTCCTGGAGGAGGGGCTATAAGGTGAGGTTTAGCGAACAGGACTGTTAAGTATCCTTGGGATCAACACCTGTGTGTGGAAGAGGACGAGAGTCTGAGTGGGCCAAGGAAGAAATTAAGCTGTGATGCAAGCCCAGCAATTTGAGCTAACTCTGGGGAAACCTGTAGTTTGAATTATTTATCAGGGTCTTTCTCAGTGCATTGAAGTGACTGGGCTCTCAAATAACAAACCAGGCCTCCTGGTGGCCTAAAGGTTGAGTCTCAGTGCTACCACCATAAAGGCCCACCACGATGGCCTGAGTTTAATCCCTGGCCAGGGGGCTCACCCACATGGTGCAGCAGACCTCTCCTGTCTCTCTAGCTTTTCCCCTTTCACAGCCTGTTCTGCTCCCCACTCTGTCTCTGGTGAATCCTCTCACCCCCGCCCCCCTACCTCTGGCCTGCACCCCAGTTCTTTTTTTTTTTTTAAAGATTTATTTTTTATTTATACATACAAGTTGGGGTACAGGCCAGAGGCGTGGGGCGGCGAGAGGGTTCACCAGAGACAGAGCAGGTAGCAGAACAGGCAGATCAGAAATACACTGCTGAGGGGAGCAGCGGGCGAGGCAGGAGAGGTCCGCCGCACCATGTGGGATTCTCCCCGGGTGGGCGTCGAACTCGCGTCGCCGCTGCCGACAGCTCCACAGCGCAGCACCCAACCGCTGCGCCACCGGGGAGGCCCAGCACCCCAGTTCTTTGATGCAAAAATAAAATATTCAAAAAAATAAAATAAAATATCAAATCATTCTGTCTTTGGATGTGAGCTACAACAGTTTACCAGCAGGGACTAAAGACTTTCATTGAGGGGCAAGCCCAGTATCCAACACACTGATGTTAGTAGGAGACGGAACATCTTTTCTTGTATTTAGGTTCAAGTTTAGGTTCCTAGTGAGGCTACCCCTACCAAAAGAAAGATGGCAAGAGAAAAATAAACAGATGCTTATTAACATATATATATATATATATGTATATATATATATACACACACACACACACTTTCTTTCTCCCATATATATATAATATGCATATATTAATATAATATGTATATATTAATATATACATACATACGTGGGTACATACATATACATACATATGTACATGCATACATATGTATATATACATACATTATATATACATATATGTATATATATGTATATATGTATGTGTATATATATAGGAGAAAGTTAGGAAACAAGAAACCCAAAGACATGGCTTAGAATTTAGATGTAAATACCACCTGCCACCAAAACAGAAGGATGTGGAGTAGGCAAGTTTAAGGAAGATCTCCAGATAAAATACGTAAATAAAGGTAAGCTTAGTTATGCAGGTGTAAGTCTGTGCCTTCACCATGGATAAGTTTATTGTCATTTGCAATCATCCTTCTTTTCTTAGTACAAAGAGGGAGATTATCTTGCAAACTGAAATTTCTTACATATAAATTTTCCAAAAGAATCATTTCTAGCCTGTTTTCGGAGCTGGGAAACTTTATATAGGCTATGTACCCAAGAACAGACATTAAATGATGATTTAACACATAGAGTAAAATGATGCAGTATAGTACTAGAACAGGCTTGCTCTGGCTCTTGAAAGCTGAGTATTTATTAAATATCCAGAAATTTATTCAGCTAGTTGTTAAACCACTGGTATCCTGAAATGGGTTATGGTAGGTGTATTTACTTCAGTGATATCAAATGCTGTAATTCAAGGCATATACCTTTTTTTTTTTTTGAGAGATGGTTTACCCATTCATCGCTGAATATTTGCATGTATTATTCGTGTTTTAGGAGAATTAGAAATAACCAAACACCTCATTTTCACCTCAGCAAAAAGACTTTTTCCACATTACATGATGATTATCTTAAAATTCCACTGTTAGAAGTTCACATCTTTAGCTTAAACTCTGCCTCTAAGGTGATGTAAAGATGTGCATAACATTTCTGTCTTAGTTGTTCAGGCTGCTCTTAAAAAATACCATAGAGTGGTATGTTAGACAACATTTATGTTTCACAGTTCTAGAGGCTGGAAAGTCCAAGATCAAGGTACCTGAGTTTGTTGTCTGGTAAGGGTAAAAAAGAACTCTCTGGGGTCCCTATTATTATAGTACTAATCCCATTCATGAGGGCTCTACTCTCATGATCTGCCTCATGAACACCCCACTTTCTTATAACTTCATGTTGGGAATTAGGATTTCAGCATATGAATTTTGGTCAGAAAAAATATTCAGTCCATTGCAGTTCTGACTAGCTGTATTAGACCTAGGCCTGAATCCCATCTATGCTACTTTTATCTTTGAGACACTGGACAAATTAACTTCTTACAATTTTCCTTATCTATAAAACAAGGACTAGCTTTAGAGGGTTGCTTTTCAGATTGTTAGAAAAAGTTGTTTCATGTAAAGTGTACTGCAAACATTCTACTTCCTTACCATTTGCCTTGATGGGCTCAGTTTTCCTTTCCCCTTGGGTCAAAGTCTAATCTGGGAATGATAGAGAAAGTTTTGGGTTTTTTTTTATGCCCGTTTTAAAGGTGAATATACCATTTTAAAAGCCCATCATTTTAATTTTAGATCAAGCTGTTTGACATCTGCTTTCTGCTAATCTCAGCACTTCCTCCTCCCTGCTCCCCAAACCCCTCAAGCTTGCCTGCTGTGACTGTGGTCCTTGTTGACTCAGCTTTTCTCTGTCTAGCTTCCCCAGACCATGCCTCCCTGGTGAGGTGTTGTGATGAGAAGCTGCACACATACTTCAAAGCTAATTTCCAATAAAGATACTGCAAACTCAGAAAAATTGTACAGCAAAGAAAGAAACTCTGTGGGATGGCGAGGCTCCTGTACATTCTGAGAGTTATAAAGCACCGTTTCTTTTGTTTATATCATAAAGATGGCTAAGATTAAAATAAATTCCAAACAGGAGGAAATCATTCTTTATATATAGGATTCAGTTGTGTTGGATGCTTTTGCAATCCACTCTTGGGTATTGAGAAATGAATAGCTCTTGGGGAGGTAGTGACCATGCCTGTCTCACACCAACCTATGCTCCATTCTGTCCCCTGTCATGATAATACCATAGTAATGGAGGCCAGTTGGTGCCCTCCTTATGCAGGACAAGCCCACCAAGGACCACCTGCAAACAATCCAAGTTATATACAGTCAGTTAAAAGGCTAGAAGTCTGGACACATAGGGTCAGTAGGAATCATTTGTCTTTCAAACCAGGATTCTTGAGAGTGAAGATGATTCCGTGAGTAATTAGAACAGGACATTACCTGGAACTGTTCTGGTTAAACAAGGACATAAAGATACCTTAGTAACGAGCCACAAAGCTAACAGACAAGTTCCCAAATCTTATGTATAAACACAGGCCACCGGTGACCAAATGTTGTGGCAACAATCTGGAAAACTTAGATGGTCTTCATGTATTTGCAGCTGATGAGGACACTTCCAGCAGTGCCCCCAGGTAGTGTCCACCAGCAGTGTCTCTTGGAACCCCAAGAGAGTGGCAGGTGTAGTCTTGTGGTAAGAGGGCAACTCCTGGCCTCGTTGCTTGGGTCATATTCAATTATGAGCGGTATGATGTTGGGTGAGATAATCAGCCTCCCAAACAATTCTCCAATTTTAAAATGGACTATTCCTAACTCTTTTGTTTGGTTGTTTATTGAGAATTTTAAATGATAAAATACAGGTAAAGCATTTAGAATAGTGTCTGACTCACAGTAAGTGCTCGAAGTATATGAATTATGAATTTTGTTGTAATTATTATCAGCAAGACACTGAACTCACAATTAGAAACTAGGATTTAAGCCTGAGTCCTCCTAATGGCCTGGGGCAAGTGACTAAGTGACTTGGGGCAAGTCACTTGACTCTTGAGCCTTGATTCCACCTCTGCAAAAGTGGGTGTTCACCATACTCACCTTAAAGTGGTGTTTGAAGAAAAAAAAACAACAACTGTGGGTGAAGGCACTTTTAAACTATAAACAGCCTTATGAAATGCCAGTTTTTATCTTTATTATTATTTTTTTTAATTGACAAAGACTTATCATCTTTAAGTGAAGAAGACAGAGCTCTGTCTGAATTATAATGGTTGTGTGTTCCGTTCCCTTTTCCATGGCAGTTTGCTATTTACGAAGACTTTCTCTATTCTTTCCCATTTCAGTCTCACATTATTTCAAGAGGTGAACAGATATTTTCCCCATGAGAGAAAATCTAAGGCTCTGAAAGCTTAAGTAATATAGTCAAGATTGATCTGTGGCTGAACTGGTCTTCATTCTAAAATTAATTCTAATTCTCTAAAATTATAAATTTATATATAATATGATATATGTAATACATAGATATAAAAATTAATATATGATATAAAAACATTTTGTTCTCAATTCTCTCCTTAATCTTGTTTGGAGTTATCAACACACTGTACCCCCAGTGAAATATCAGTGTTTATATCTGTCATTTTGTGCACATACAATATTCACAGTAGTGTAAGTGTGTTGCTGACTTCTAGAATTTGAATTCCTTAATCATAACCAGCGTTTTGTGGTATCATAGTCCCACAATTTCTCTATATAATTTATGACTGTTAAATTTTTCTCAACATTGCTCTCCTCTCATCCTTTCTTTGCATGTTATTTCTGTTTCTACAAACTTCAATGCAAATATACATATATCTCTCCATGATCCACCATTTTAATCATTAACATTCATAATCTAAGAGTTCTACTTGAGGGGATTATGCTCAGTCTTTCAGTAATTTTTGGACATGGCATGGACTAACCACTTAACAGGCATTTACTCTTATCTCTCCCGATTCTGATTCAGATCCTTTCAGCTATTACATTTTAGCTATTCGGAATATTTCAGAATATTTCAGCTATTCAATTATTGCACTGAAAAATCATGACAAATCTAGGTCACAAATTTTTAACTTTTCCTCCCATATTTTCACTTTTGATTTTACTTTAACTTTTTAAAAGTTTCCAATCTATCTCAGATATTCATAATTCTTTGATGTTTAAAATGTCATTTTTATTAGTGATTCCATTACTTTTGTGATATAACTTCTTAAGTTATAACTTTACATGATGTGATTTGAGGAAAGTAGGAGTTTGTTTCTTTTAAAGGAGTACCCAAAGAATCCCACAACATTGTGCAACTGCTATACATTTTGCTAAATTTCCATCTAGTCTTTCTACATATTTTTTTTATTTTGTTGAAAACAAGTGGTCTCTAAACCTTTGTAACTTGCTTTATTTATTATCATAGCCTAAAACCTTATTTGAGCCTTTAAAAATTCAGAGTAATGCACATAAATGTGCTTGGTTTTTGAGTTGCTCCTAAATTGTCACTAGTGTAAATAATGCTCCAGTGAATATCTACTGGTATAAAGCTTTGCCTATATTTTGAATTATTAAATGGGCTAGATATCAGATAACAGGCATCAAATATTCATTAGACTAAATGTCTTATGAATCTTTGAAAAAGCCCTGGATAATGACATGAAGCCAAACCAAATCAGTGGGAAAAGGATAAAATACCAAATACTATGAAAATTCCTGGGACAACCAGCTATCCATATGGAAGAAAGACAATCCGATCCTTATTTCATATCACATAACAAACTTGAGACAGATTAAAGAGTTAATTATAAACAGTCAGTTATAAAACTTTACCAGAAAATTTATTTATGAAGGGGGAAGAATTTCTAAAGAGATTACCAAAAGCTGAAATTATAAGGCTAAAATGGAATACATTTTCAACATTAAGATAAGTAACTTTTGCGCATAAAGGACACTACCAACAAAGTTAAAAGACAAAGTTAAAAACTTTAAGAAAGTGATAAAAGAGAATATATTTGAAATGTAAGTAATTAAAATAGCATATTAACTAGATTGAATGAAGAATGGATCAATAAAAAGATGTTGTATTGGGTAAAAAATATGATCTAAAATTACACCAAAGAGGTATAATGAGAGGCCAATGAATCAGGAAAGCATGCTCATTTCATCAGTCATGGAAAATGCAAAGCAAACAATGTCAAATAGGTTCCTCCCTATCTGATTGGCAAAATTTGCCAATTGTCAATACTAAGTTTAAGTAAACCGTGGGGACATATTCTTATACTGTCATGTGGGAAAGCAATTTGGTATGATCACCTTTAAGTAATTTGTTAACGCCTATTAATGTGGAAGACTTGTTTATCTTATCAACCAGCAGTTCCACATCTAGATATTTTCACTTCTAGAGAAATTTTTATATGTATATAAAAAACATAAGACCAATTTCTGTGGCTCATATCATTTCCTTTCCTCCCTAAAGGTAAACTGTCTCATTCTATGTCCTGATCTCCTCTTCTACCTCCTTCTCTGGTGACCTTGGCCTCTTTGTCCTTCCTCTCCGCACTCTCCTTCTCATCCTAGAGCCATTTATCAGGTTCTCAAAGAGTCTGACACCAGGCCCCCACCCCGTCTTCCCAGTGAGGGGCCTGGAACCCACAGCATCACTTTCTTGTCACTCACTTTCCCTTAACCCCCTGTACTCACTTCCTTTTATTTTAAAAGATTTTTTTATTTATGCATTCAAGAACTAGGGTGCAGCCCAGAGGTGGGGGTGGTGGTGAGAGGATTCAACAGAGACAAAGTGGGGAGCAGAACAGGCAGATGGACTGAAATACACACTGAGAGGAGCAGTGGGTGAGACAGGAGAGGTCTGCTGTGCCATGTGGGTCAGCTCCCGGGCTGGGATTGAAACTCATGCTACAGTGGCAGCATGCTTCATAGTGCTGAGACTTAACCCCTGCACCGCCAGGGAGGCCCTCACTTCTTGATTGAATTTAGCTGGAAAGGATCATCAGCCACTTGCTAATCCAAAAGATTTCTCCTGATTCTCAAACTCCTTTTCTCATCTTTGATATCAGGGTAGAGTGTGTGTGTGGTGGTGGTGGGGGGGGGGTTATACCCTCAATCAGCCAGGCACAGAAGCAAATGCATTTTGGGGTTTTTCATTTTTGTTTCCTTATTGAATTTCAGATAAGTAATGAATAATTGGAGAGAAAAAAGTTCCCAAAACTGTACTAAAAAAATATTCTGAAAAAATGTTTTTTATCTGAAGTTCCAATATAACTGGGAGTCTGGTATTTTTTTATTTGCTAAGTCTGGCAGCTCTGCTTCTGTGTGCACCTCCTTCGTACACTGCCCTCTGCCTAGCTTTCTGTCTTTCTTTTCCTCACAGTGTTGCTTCTTCCCCAGGCCAGGATTTTTTCTTGGGCCTATGTTTCTTCCCTATGGCCCTCCCCCTCAGCTATTCCTTATGCACTTGCCAGATCATTCTCTGTACCACAATTCAGGGCCATTTGTCCTTGCCTTGCCTTCCCCAAGCACGTATTTCTAAGGGTCTCATACACACCTCAGGCTTGGTAAGCAGAGGCCTCCATTAGCACTTGACTTTTCTGACCCCTTTTGCCTCTGCCAAGTCAGCTGCTGCTCAATCATATTTGCTGAGTAACTCAGTTGCAAAAAATATGGTTCCTCCTGAGGGTTTTCATTTCTGTCTACTTCACCCACAAACATTGCTAGTCCTCCCTGCCACATGCCTGGTTTTGTCTAAGTAAATACTTTTTGAATGAATGGATGTCTTCTGGGTTTGTTTTTTCCCATTCCGTCTCAACCACCTTCCATCTCAGCCGTGTTGTCATCACCTTGTGCTCCTTTTGGTAACTGCACCTTAACAATGGCTTCCCTTTGTCCAGGCTAATACTGAAGTCCCCCCAAACTAATCTATACAAGACATCTTTTTTTTTTTTTCCACAAGACATCTTATTTTAAAAAAAGGCTTTCCTTTTCAAGGAGGTAGCACATTCATGTGGCACAAAGTTCAAAAGGCTTAATCAAGGGGGATGTTGGAGTCTCGAAGGGATCATTCAATTTTATCTTTGTCTACCTGATTTTGTAATTACTGAGACAGAGACACAGTGGGGAAAAAGAGATCAAAAGCTAGGTGAAATAATTAGATTTGGTCTGATCTACCTTGCTCATCTTTCACTCCTAAATTAACCACAGGCCCAGCTGGGTGGCATGAATCTGCTTGCCGGGCTCTGCTCTTGTGAAGTTTGGGGTTGGAAGGAGCCTGAGCGCTCACTTTCAGCAAACAGGCTGATTCCATTGCAGAGAGAGAGAGGCTGAGCTCCATACATACACTCAATTCCTTTTGTCCAGCTTGTCCATTGGATTAGTTATTCTCTTTTCCCTGGGGACAGATTAGAGAAAGGTGGGACCAGGGCTGGGGTGATAAATCCTGCACCCACCTGACCTTGTGTGCAGATGGTTATAGGTGTGCCATGAGATATCAGTCATTATATCCTTGGGACACCGTGGTCCAAATCCTAATCTCACCTTTCCAGCTCTGAGCCCCACATCAGGACCTTAACTTTCCCCCAGATTACCCTGTTGACACAATATAATTATTTTCTGTGTGTGTCATAATGAGAATTGCTGGGATGCATATTTATAGACATGAAGCTAGATACACACAGAAAATCTTTCTTCTAAACCTCCCTCCTGCCACAAGGCAATCAGTAGTTACTCTAGGTATATATAGGTAAATATTCTAGACTCTTCCCTTTGGAAAAATACTATGCAGTAGGTCAAGGGCTTTAATGAATTACCTCCAAATCTCAAAGATGTAGCACAGAAGAGACTTGCTTTTGGCTCAAGTCCCAATCCAGGGTGGCCTTTGGAACAGTGGTGAGACCACTGAGTTCTTCTACAGGAGTCATTAATCATTCGGATATCCCTGAATCTAGCAGCTCTACAAGTCCCTAGGGATTCAGGATGTTCCATGAGCTAACAAAGGCAGGAAGACAGAGAGCATGAAAATCTGGGGACACATGTAGGGGCCAGGCTTGGAATGACATAAATTATGTCTATCTACATGAAGTTGGCTGTACCTCTGCCATATGGCCCCACGTGACTACAGGAAATGCAGTCTCGGTGTCTGTCAGGAAAAAAGGAAATGGGGCCATGAGACAATAGCAGTTTTTTTTTTTTTTCCACATGCTGGACATCTGTTCTGCACCTTGCTCTTTTGACTTGACAATAAATTTCAGAGAACAGCCATATTAGTTCATACATAGTTTCCTCATTCTTTCTAGCAGTTACAGAGCATTCAGTTTTATGGATTTTACCATAATTTATATAGCCATTTCATGGTTCAATCATCCTCAGTGCTTTCTTTTTTTTTTCCATTCTATCATCTGCATTGAATACTCTTGTCCTTATGTCATATCATTCCACACTTGGGTAAGCAAGTCTGCAGGAGAAATTCTCAAGGAGGTCTTGCTGAATCTAATGCTGTGAACACTTAACATTTTGATATCTGTTGGCAAATTACCCTACTAATTTTATATTCCAATTGCCATGTTATTACTTAATCCTGCTTGGGTAAGATATCTCTATTTTTCATCATGTTTGCATGAATGTAGGTCAGATCCATCTCTAGTGCATCAGAGAAAAGCTCATAATCTGGTGATCTACCACATGCCAACTTCCTCCCCACCCCCAGGAAGGCAATATTTTCTATTTTTGATCTTCGAGTGTGCCTTGCAGTCAACCCAGCGCTTCAAGTTCCTTTCATTTAGGTTCAGGTGAAATGAATGCCTTTTGGGCCTCCCTGGTGGTGCAACAGGTTAAGTGCAGCACTATGAAGCTACCCAGAGCCACTGCAGCACAAGTTTCAACCCCTGGCCAGGGAGATTCCCACATGGTACAGCAGACCTCTCCTGCCTCACCCACTGCTCGCTTCAGCAGTGTACTTCAATCAATTTGCCTGTTCTGCTCCCCACTCTGTCTCTGGTGAATCCTCTTACCACCCCACACCTCTGGCCTACACCCCAGCATGTATGCATAAATAATTTAAAAAAATGAACACCTTTTGAGAAAAGTTGGGGCTGGGTACAAAGCAGAGCCCTTTACATCTACTAGCACCTTTAATCCTGGAAATCTATTCTAGGAGCAGGCATTTGCATGTCCATGTTGCAAATGAGGAAGCCAAGGCTCCCAGTAAATAGACTAAAGTCATCTAATTAGTGTGTGGTTGTTTTTCTTCAGGCATTCTGAATCTATTTTCCTTTCTCCTACCCAAATGCTTCTCACACCAAAAAACCTTAGGGCAGAGGGAAGAAATGCATGCCCTTGAATGGTCTCTAGGTATCCTGAGTCCATTCTCTTTGAAGTTTTTCATCTGTATTAAAAACCTATGTAAAATTTGAATTTCACTTTTAATAATCTGTGATTATTTAAATGTTTAAAATATTTTAATGTTTTTGTTTTCAAATATAATGAAAATTCCAGGAAGCTGCTAGTTGCCTCAATGGCTTAGAGAACACTGACCCACTGTCTGTAGGGCAGACACAGGAGTGTGGTTTACGGGTTGGTGCTCCACCTTTAGCCTCCTACCCTTCAAAACTCAGGTCCGACACCTTGAGCCTTCCCATGGGGTCTGCAAGCCCACTCTGGTTTTGCTTGAACTCTGAATTAAGAGCTTGACTCTGAACCTTGAACTGAAGTAACACAGCATCTTTCCTTTCTTTGGCCAGAGCCTTCCTGGATTCAGTGTATCTATCATATATCTTCACGTTCTTTGCAGCAAAGAGACTTGTTAACTTTTTAATGAACAAGCATGGCAGATGATTGAATACATTATTGTGTTAAGTAAGCACTTTTACTTTTCCAAAGGAATCAAGAATTGCCAAAATAATGAAAATCTATTTCTGAGTTCCAGCATCTCTTAAACACTCCTACATCTTGCTTTTAGTAGTTCTGTTAACCTGGTTTTCCTCAGAATCCAATACATGTCTCCCCTGCTTTTCAAAAGTCTGTTTTTCACACCTTATCTTTTACAAAACACCTATATTGATGCCTGCTTTCCCTAACCAAAAGAAATCCCAAAAGGATTTTTGTTTTTAGGACAAAAGAACAAAAACAAAACCAATATTCAGCAATTGTTCAGAAGTGGCCGTTTTAAAGATATCACACCCTAAGTAGTCAGAATGGCACTATCAAACTTGTTCTGGTAGAAATATTTTATATAGACTGGGCATTTGGCATATGATTCCTGCTTTAACTATATGTTAATGCTATTTTAGGTTAAATATTTAATTTGGTATGATTTGGTAGTTTATTTGGGGGGGTGTCTAGGAAAGAACGTTTTTTTCTGTATCAATTAATAGTAGTTGTTTCTTTGCTCTATGCCATTTCAGCTTACAAAAGGTTTTATAGGAACCTACTTTGGATAGCAGGGCAAACCTATAATTAGTTTGCTCATGCATATGCCCCCAATTCCCAGTAATATCCTGTCACGTTGATTGACATTGGGCTTGCTATACATTTCTTTTCCTGTCTCTGAAAAATGGGGTAATTGCATTTGTCAGCAACCACTCAGCAATGTTGTCAGAATTGATAAAACAATGTTTTTAAATGGCCTCTTTGGAAGGGATATGCCACATAAATCACAGGTCCCTATCAGCGTGGTTATTTTTGTGCTTATTTCTTTAGTAGTTCAGTAGAACATTGATATTTCTTCCCAGATAACTCACATTGAGTCACTAGGTGCTCTAACACTCAGGCAACAGAATTTTGTGTCTCTAACCTTCTGATGAACTTGGGGATTAAACTTGCTGAGTTTCCTTTTTACTGTTGGAAGTTTTCAAGTTGATTAGCTTTGTGAACATATGTCTGGGGAATTCCTTACCAAATACTTTTGCATATAGAAAGAAGATAGCAGTTAAAATTCACCGCATCCTTGTGAACAAAGTCATTTTTTTTTTTGCCCTCATGTTGTCTAGTATTTAAAGATTCGAATCCCAATATTTAAAAATCTCACTACTTTTGTGAAGCACACACAATTCTTCCATCTCAGAGTCTTAGGCCTATTGCTCCAAATTAGTTGTATTTTGTATAGTATAAAAGACCATCTGTAACCAGAGGCTAAAGCCAAAGGCTGTTACAGGTGGCACCCCCTGGAGGGGCTGCTGCTGAGGATGAATAATTCCAGGTGAAATAGGAGCAAAGTATCTGTGGGGGTGGAGACTCTGATAAGAAATATAAGGGACTGTCCAAGAAGCCCGAGGGATTCAACGTTTGGGATTTCAACATTCGGGATTCATTGTTGGTTGTTTTTTTTTTTTTTTTAATTTTTTTATTTTTACCAATTCTGGGCTCAGCCATTTCTGCCTCCACCATGCAGATCTTCCAGAAGGCTGTTGCAGGCCTCTGAATGATGAGGATAGGCTTCAGCCAATCTCAGAGAAAAAACTTCAGAGGCTTTGCAGGTAGCTGAGACACTGTGTTCCCAACTTTGCGGCTGTTACAGCCTAGGAAGGAACATGAAGACCCGGAGCCGGGCACCTCTCTGAGCTGCGTGAGTGTGGCCATTTGTCAGGTTTTTTGGCTGCTGTAGCTGCTGGTTTGAGTGTCATTTGTCTGGTGCTGTGCTGGGCCATTTCTTGCAGCTCCAGTGAGCATCTCCTGTTGTGTCTTCTGCTATTTTTGTGAGTCGGATCCCGGCCTGTTGTCTGGCTGCCACGTGCTCTAGGCTCTCAGTGGCGGGAAGACACCATCTTGGGAGCCCTCTGTTTAGGATGTTTTAAAACACTGGACACTCCTGGTGCAGTAAACGGCCATTTGTGGCCTCAGTGACTCTTTGTAATCCCTTGTTTGTTAAATAAATTCCATTATTGTTGTTTTCTGAACCTGAGTAGTGTTGCAGTTGTGCACGGGTGAAGAACTTAGTGGCAAACTATTTGGGCAGTGCCCTTGGCCAGTTTTAGTGCCCCTTACTGCCCTGTGTCACATCTACAACCTAAATAGCAGAAATGATTAAGTTCTAGTAACTGTATATAAATGAACTTTCAATAGCCACTAAACACAGATGTGAAAATTAAAAATTCACTTGCACTGGGTATAGTTCAAGTGTTCAACAGCTCCTGTGGCTAATGGCCATGGGGTTGGGCAGTATGGTTGAAGGTCACTTCTGTCATCACTGGACAGGGCTGCTCTATAAGATTTGTATCACAGAAGATTGATGTGCTTAGCTGAAATAATTTTAGATTTCCACTCTTTCTATTCATCTTCCCTTAGATTTCCCCCTTCATACTACATGAAAATTGTTATTTTGGGGGGTCTTAAAGACAGTCTCACATGCAAGGCCAGGATTTGAACACAAAATCTGAAAAAACTACGTGTGAAATCGCCATCTGGAGGTTGGTACAGTGGCAGATCCAGCCATTTTTGAGAAATTGTCTGGTTTTGGAGTCACTCCCAGAATTCTGATTTAGCAATTCCTAAGCTTGTAGCAAGTCTGAAAGAAACACAAATCTGTTTTGTATATACAAATAAATCCTCGTATGCCACATGCCATTCTCAGCCTGACAGTTTCATCTGACTGCTCCAGAAAATATAATTCAATAGCACATTAGTTAACCTGCATGTGGGGAATAGAGAATTCTGATTATTGAAATGTTCTGGTTGAGTGATTAACCCCATTTTTGCAGAAAATCTGCCGAGGCTAAGGATTTTCTCTGCAAGATATTGTGCCACTGTGTTTCTCTCTTCCAGCTGATCACAGCTGCCTTACTTCATTCCTCCAGCACTCCGGAATGTATCTCTTTGCTAAAAACTATCCAAAATGCAATTGCTATAGTCTTTATGAGGTCTCATAAAAATAGATCAGTAGTGGTGTTTTGAATAGTTTTAGAAAAAAAGAGTAAATATAGAGGAAAAATTAAGATCCTTTGCCCAAATTTTACACATTTGTGGACTACAGTCCCTGACAGGGGTGCAGATTCTTCAAATAGCATAAATTGAAAAAAAATTATTCACTTTATTTTCCTTAGTAATAAATGCTTAAACATGCTGACATCTATAAGGGATTGCTACAAAGGCTTTGCAAATATTAATTCATTTAATTTTTATAACCACCTTAGCATTAGACATCACACTATTATATTTTTTAAACATTTATTTATTCATACAAGAATGGGGTGTAGGTGAGAAATGTGGGGGGGTGTGAAAGGATTCACCAGAGACAGAGTGGGGAGCAGAACAAGTGGATCTACTGAAATACACTGCTGAGGGGAGCAGCAGGTGAGACAGGAGAGGTCTGCTGCGCCATGTGGGTCAGTTCCCTGACTGGGGATTGAACTCATGCTGCAGTGGCTGGTGATAGCTTGATAGTGATGAGACTTTAATCTCTGTGCCACCAGGGAGGACCAAGTATATTCATTTTAAATGAGGAAACCAGACACAGAACTATGGATACATTGCTTGTCTACCTGAACTGCTCGGTACATTTATGAAACTGATACAAGAGTTGTGTTGTCAGTGGGTGGATAACCAGGGATGTGAGTGAGTTAGGTGGCCCCTGCTTCTTTCACCTATCCCTTCACAGATACTATTGTAGGTGAATGAAGTTGAGGAGCCAGTATGAGGAATGTAGAAGAGGAACTCTGATAATGCCCAGTTGTGTCCCTAATGGAAAATGGAGCCAAAAGAGGCTTTTTTTTTTTCATTTTTAAAAAATAATCCTTACATGTGACTGGTCTTTTATTGCATTTTAATAGATTTAGCTCTCTAATGTAATTATTTTTTTCCAACTCAGAGACTATATACTGAGCAATGGGCTAGCTTGAGGGTGAGGGGGAAAGAAATAATTCAGAATTGACTAAACATCATTATGATGCTTGATTTTCTTCAAATTTAAGGGGGGGGGCAAACAGTCAAACACAAACTAATAATCATATAAATTATGACACACATGTACTGCAAGAGAGGGTCCAAAGTGCTGATAGAGAATAAGAGGAATAATGGTTGGTTCTGGATGGAGAAATTGAAGTAGACTTCACAGAGGGATAGCTTTTGAGACCCAGCTTCAGAGATGAGTGCATGAGATTCATGTTGAAAAGGGGGAGTAAGTTAGAAGTTGTGGTTATGAAACCCATACATGTGATTTTGATGAGTAATGTAATAGTAAGAAAGTCTTAGTTGTAAACTAATGAATGTCAGTGTGTGTGTGTGTGTGTGTGTGTGTGTGTGTGTGTGTGTGTATGCGCGTGCGCGCTCGCATGGGGAGACAGAGAGAGAGAGAGAGAGAGAGAGAGAGAGAGAGGAGGGAGGGAGGGAGGGAAGGAGGGAGGAAGGGAGGTGGGCTGGCGGGCAAAGAGAGAGAAAGAGAATGAGCTTAAGGGATATTTTAAAGATGAATGTCCTTTTCCAGACTACCCAACAAATATAAGATATTGAATTCAAGACCTTCTAAATCTGATTTGAGTGTACTTTACGTCAAATAGTTTTTTGAGGGGCCGAGTTTATTGCAACATTTAAGTAAATGTCAGTAAAAAAATACTAGATTTGCCAAGAAACAAACACTGTTTTCACTTACCAAATGGGTTTTTCAATGGTCTCTGGAAAACATTTTAAACATTGGAATGGAATAAAATAGGGAAAACAAAGATGAAATTTTTGAGAACGTTTTATTCAGAAAACTTTAAATATATATTTGTTGGAAGCTAGAATGATTGAGCACTAACAATTCCTTTGATGATAAAAAATAAAACACTTAAAATATGATGAATTAAAACTAATTAATTGGAAAATTATTTGCCCAAAGAGGTTACATTGAGGTTTTTCTGCTGTTACTATTAAGTATAGAATGAGTATAGGTTTTATATTTAAAATATTACTTTGCAGTTATATTGCATTTATGACTGTTTCATTTTCTTTTATTTTCATCTCTGCTAAGTTTGTAAATATGCCTTGTACATTACAAAGGTCTTTTCAAAGCACATTTTTTAGTACTCCAAAGGAACATTTTCCTAATCACCCATTTGTCTTTTTTGGCAGATGACATTTGATCCAGAAATCTTTTTCAATGTTTTACTGCCACCAATTATATTTCATGCAGGATACAGCCTAAAGAAGGTAAGTATAAGACAATTATTGTCTTCTTTTATCTTTAAGTAAGGAATTTTACCAGATATTTTATGGGTTTACCTGGTTGGTCAGAATATCATTGTCTTAGATTATGTGATACAGATTCAAATCTTACTTGCTTAGAATTCCCTCAGCCTGCTTAGCCACAGGCAGCAATTGAGCCCTTAAAATGTGGTTAGTCTGAATCTATAGGTTCTGGCCTATAGATTTTTGAGGTACAGACTAACTTTATGCCTTATGCATGGAATACATACTGGAGTGTAAAGACCTGGCATTAAATGATGAATGTAAAACAGCTCCATGTTTTATATAGATTTCATGTAGAAATGGTAACATTTGGGACATATTTGGGACGAATAAAGTATATCAAAGTTAATTTAACTCTTTTTAAAAATTATTTCAATGTGGCTATTAGGGAAAAAAATGCCATGCATAGTTTGTATTATATTATGTTAAAAGTGTTATTATTCTAAATGATTATATAGAGCTCTTTGTTAATGTTAGGTTGATTCATCAGAGTGAAAACTCGAGAATGCTTTGCTATTACTCTGCTGATACTCATGGAGAGAAAATCCAGTTTTGCAGTTTCTATGCATTTTGCCTGACATTCCTTAGGCCTAACCTGAATGAGCATGTTCTGTAGATTAGTAATTCACATAATATCAATAGCTCTTGCTAGCATTTGATGCTGTAGAATGAGGTACTGGCCTGTAAATTTTTGAGGCACAGAGATAACTCAGAGGCTTTTCTGCTGCTGACTCCTTGCTCAGTGGTTCCTGGGAATCTCCTGCTCTAGCAGCCAGGCAGCTTCTCAGCACAAGCCTTACTTTGTTGTGTGCTCCAGGCTCCCTCTTGCTGTCAGTTCTGGCTACTAGCTCCCACTTACAGAACTGGGAAGGCGTCTCCAAGTAAGCATTTGAAAAGATTTAGAAGCTGGGTTTACGTAGGTAGTAGGTATCGTCCCTCAGCCCCAGCTCCAATACCAGGGTAAAGTTGGTGTGATTCATTCAAATGAATTATTGTAGGCTTTTAAACTTTTGTTTTAGCATATTCAGAAGAAATATGAAAGTCAAAAAGCAACTTAAATCTTTTAGAATAGTATTTTTTTTAAGTTGCAGAGGTTCCCTTGACAACAAAACTTTTTAAAAATTGTGTCTTCTCTGTTAATGACTTGAGTCCTATGTGAACAGTTCCCCCCCCATCTCTCTCTCTCTCTCTCTCTCTCTCTCTCTCTCTCTCTCTCTCTCTCTCTCTCTCCCTCCCTCTCTCCTCCCTCCTCAGTTCTGTGCATCTGCGCATCTTGTCATCCCTACCCTGTCACATTCCAGATATATTTTTCACTCCCTATTTTGAGAAACCCCTGTCCTTTGCAGTATATATCAGTTAAGGTCTTGGTTCTTCAATTAGGCCAGGAGCTGAGGCATTAAAAAAAAAAATTGCCTAGACAGTGCCTAGGAAGAGGCTGTGAAAATGCGTAGTTTATTTTTATTTCCTTTTATACTAAGAAAAAATGCTGATATACTACATGAAATATATATATATGTATATATATATTTTTTTCTCCCCAGAGACACTTTTTTCAAAACTTAGGATCTATTTTAACATATGCCTTCTTGGGAACTGCCACCTCCTGTATCGTCATCGGGTAAGTGACATTCAGAGCTTGAGGTCCGGGTGGCTGATGGGCCAGTGATCTGTGGGAGGAGCCTCCTATTTCCTTTCCTGACATTGGCTTGGTAAACTGTCAATTTCTTTTTAGTATATCATATCATTACACATTTCTCTGATTTAATTCCAAGGCTTACATGTCTTCTAAGAAGCACTAGGCTTCAAAACAAAGCAAACTGGGACTAAATTGCTAGATTTTCTTTGTGAGGTTTGGACTTCTGTCTTAGGAAATGGGGATAATTTGGTTTGAGTTATGTGAATCTCAATGAATCTTTTCTTTTTTGCTTGAATAATGCAGATAAACACTCTGCATTCTGTTTCCATCTTCTTTGCAACACTACCTATATTTGACAGGGATATAATAATGACTACATGTCAGGGTTTTCTTTTCAAAGGAAAGTTTATAAGAGAGCTGTCTGAAATAGACATATCCAAATATCAACTGAGTTGTTTAAAGCTGGGATGGCTTTTTGGTCAATAGACTATAGAATCCAGACTTGTTTTTTTTCTCATTATATTTTATTGGTTATGCTGCTAAGCCTCATGTCTAACTATATAGACTCTGACTTGCAGCTCATCATAAAGCAAAATGTAGTACAAAATGGTGAAGTCAATCCAATTCATTTAGAATCCTATCTAATACATTAAACATCCACTTCAGAAATCACATCCAGCAGCTCTGACTATGATGTGTAGAGGTCTTAAACGGTCTGAAATGGCCAACTCTACCTTAAATTTTACTGCATACAGCTGTTATAACCCTGGCACAAGAAACCAGTGCCAACAGCACACAGTAGTTGCTTGTCCAGCCTTCCCTTATGAAGTGTTTAGTGTGTGTCCCTGGAAGGCTACTTGGATCTGAAAGCAGGGACATTTTATGTTTAATATGCTGTTAAATTTGCATTGATTCAAATCTAGAACAACTCAGGCTACATTACATGAAAATGTCCAGCATTGGTTAAGGCTTACTGTAGTAAGGTAGCTTAAGATTTTGGCACCAGGCATGTAGATTGGGGAGCCCCATCAGGTGTTGTCACCTAGAAGGCTTTGAGTTAATTGTGACTGAAGACACTGCTGATTTGCATGTTCAAGAGGGGCGTTATGTTCTGTGGTAAATATGCAAATTTCAGAGCTGGCAAGGGCCTCAGAGATCTGTGTAATTAAAGACCCTCATTCTGAAATGAGGAAAGTGACATCTTGAAAGCCTAATTAATTGGCTCAGTCCCACCATTTGTGAGAAGTAGTCAGGACAGAATTCAGAACTTCAGCTTCTGACCCAGCAAGATGCACCATCATCTTCTCTTCCTCTAGCAATTTTTCTTGAATTCTTATACACTGTTCTTACACATTCAGTGAAGACCATGAGATGTGTGGACACTTGACAAATGTTCTTTGGTTTACTGCAAAGATTGGTTTTTTAGCAGTTCTGTAGTATGAGTGTCTGAAATTTTTAATGGGCCTAAATTTTAAACTCATGGACAGTGTTGTCATATTATGGAATAATCAGTTTCCTTTATGTACTAATTTTCAATATGCTTAAGTACATGCAATTACATGATATGCTTTCACCATTATGAAAAAGATCTATAAATCCATTTTTTCAAGGCAACGATGTATAATGTATGTGTTACATATGATTGACTTGTTCTAAAAATATTCAGTTCAAGAGCTCTAGTGATACTCATTTACTAGAGTTAAGAACCTCTTCTAAATTGATTTTAAGATGCAATCAATCACTTATAAAGGAAAGTGATCTGAATTAAAAAGTACTACGGAAAAACTTTTAGAATCATATTTGTTGTTGAACTGGGCATAATCTGAAGAATGAAATTTGTAGGGTGTTCTCTTAACGTGAGTCAGAAGAAATAGGCAGTTTAAATATTGTAGGATCTTATCTAGCCAGGTAAGGTAACCCACTGGAAAATCTATCCTGAATATGAAAAGGTCAGATGTCTACTACACAAAGATCATTCTGATGGCATGTGAAGGAAAAAGTTTGAAGTGGAAAAAGAGGGTGCTAGGCATTCAAGGGGCTCTTTCCTTAGGTCAGGCTGGGAGTAAAGAGGGTCTGGCTTCAGGCAGTGAGAGTAAAGGTAGATGTGAGGTTACCAGCCCCACGTGACTGAGGTAGATGGGATCATCCAGAACAGTGTGTGATTAGGAGGTAAAGGTACTTGCTTAATAGTATGACTAGAAGGAAAGGAGGAGGTAGCCAAAAATGCCTAACAAGTATTGGGCCCAAGAAGCAGCTAGAAAAGCAGTAGGGAATGTGGCTGGAAATCAAAGAAAGAAAAAGAAGATGGTGAACAGCATCCTACACAGGAGCTGTCACATCGGGGAGAGACTAGAGAATACACAGGCCTTCAGGGGAAGAAGGGCTATCTGGGCTGGGGCAGCTATGAAGTGGGCAGGGGAATGGACTCAGAACCATCAATCAAATTGGACTCTGAGAACAGCTCACAGAGGCAGTAGATTCTGGGTAGTCACATATCAGAGAGCCATGAGAGTTGGATTTTCCAGGCCATCAAGTGAATTAATTCCGGTGAGTGTGGGGAATGTACAAGGTTTCAAGTTGCAAGCAGCTTTACAGAGCAATTTAAGAGAATGTGGGGACGAAAATGCTGGGCAGTCTGCTGAGAGTTGGCCCTGATCCAGGCTTAGAAATGTGTAAGAACGTGAAAAGTTCATGAAGAATGATTATGGGACATGAATGAAGCTCAGCTCATGGGTCATGGTCTTCTGTCGGTACAGATTATTTTAAATCAAACCCCAGGATGTTTGCAGAACCGGACTCAGGTGCTGTATAGGAACTGAAATCATTGTGTCCATTTGAATGAAAAAGTTCTTAATTTTTATTAAACTTCATATCATTTCAGAAATTAGGTCTAAACTATCTTTCACATTGCACTGGAGAGTTTAATATGTCCTTCTGGCAATAAAATCAGAGGAACTTTTGAAGGGTGAATTGTTCTTAAAGAATTCAACCACCTTTTTTAGTTCTTTCCTCATTTTATCACTTAAGAAATATTATCTTAAATATATCTCTATTTTTTTAAGTAAAACCCATATATTTGAAATACCTCTCTATTCATCTCCTCATTCTGGGAACTATTCCTTTATCTTTGATCCAATGTCTCCACCCTTATGTGCCATCCGAATATATCATCACCATGACAACAGCCCAATGCTTACTGTCAGCATACCATTTTATCCAAAGACACATTTGTATCCATGAAAGTCTTCTTTAAGAGCAATGAAAATAATGTTACTTTAGTTTTTCTGTTAAGGAAGAGTAATTAAAACAATTTCATAACTTCAACAACTGTTTGGTGAAAGAGGCATTGATATAAATAATGAAGAATGAGATATTTTTAAGAATAGCTCACTTTTTAAGTCTCACCAGGTGCCAGATGCTGACCTAGGCCTTTAACAGGCATTATCTTATTTTATTCTCACAATGCCTCTCTGAGTTAAGTACAGTTATTATCCTCATTTACATACAAGGATACTGAAGTTGAGACTTGCCCATGATTACACGGTAAGTACATGGTAATAAACAGAGCCAGTCTGACTTCAGAATGTACATGATCACTTTTTCATTTTCCTTCTAATATGATATTTTACATTTCCTGAAATGTTTTGCCATTGATAGCATTACATTCAGACAAAACAAGTTCTCAATAATCTCTGATTCTTGTGTTTATCACTATAGCTAGCAATTATGAAAAATCTGAATATTTCAGCATGACTTTCGACTATAATGCAAAATAGAAATGATACTTGTCTTTTTTTATTAACTTATTTTTTTTAAATTGTGGTAGCATTAGGATTCTCCCCATTGGGTATTGCCACCATAGGGTACCCACCATCAAATACCCATAATCCACCACCGCAGTCCATTGTACTTCCTTCCCTCTTTATTTCTCCACCACCAGACCCTCTGTCCTTTGGATGCTTCTGTTCTATAGTGAATTTTTAAGGGTTGGTTTTTAAGTTTGTCTTTCTCTGATTCTTAGTTTTGTTTCTCTGTATTCCACATTATGTAAGTATATACAGCTCACAGTGACTGACACTCTGCCCAGGTCTCTGTGAGGCCAAGGAGCAGAGACCTCCGCCCTTGGTGTCACCTCACTTGTTGACCTGGCACCATTAGGCTTAAAGCCCTTGGCGCTGATTCTGGAATTGCTGTTGCTCTGCTCTTAAGTAGCTGTGTGAGAATTAGGAGCCCCAAATGCTGATGCCTAGCCTTGGAAAAGGAATACGCTTGCTAGTTTGTAACCAAAACCTAGACATGGTTCCTTTATAGATGAAGGTCAACTGATGGTTCAGTGTCTTAAACTCTAACCTGGGAAAGAGAATGCCTGAAAGCAGAGTTCTTAATCCAGGAAACACAGCCTCTAAGGCGGTACACAGATGGACTTCAGGGAAGCAGTGATCCTCCTTAAATTATCTATGCATTTTTCATAGATTTTGCTTTCATTATATTCTTTAGAAAATTGCAGTCCACAAACACAAAGAATCAGGGTTTTCCAAGAGCTTGAGCAAAGAGGTAGTTGTCATAGACAGGATTTTATGTACCTCCATAGATATTTAGAACTGAAGAATACTCTAGGTATGGCTATAAAGTCTGGAAGTATGCATGCTATGATTTTATCATGTACTGATATAATAACAAATAAGTTAATTATGTATTTGTCTGATTCCCAACATCATGGCATTCCTGTTATATAACCTAAGAGACAATGCACCAGGTGGTAGGGTCTGCAAATGAATATTCATTTTTACAAAATAATGCCAAATTGTTTTCTCAAGTGGTTGTATCAATTTTCCACTCTTAATTTTTGGCAACCTAGTTAATGTGAAAGGAAATGATGTTGTGATCTCCATTTGTAATTCCCTGATTGTTAATGAAGATGATTATATTTCCATATACCTGTTCCATTTTCTATTGAGTTATTTTATTATATTTTCACTCACTTGCCAGATTATTTATATGTTCCATATGTTAATTCATAATATCAGCTACATATATTACAGATATTTTATCCTAGTTTGTGTCTTATGCTTTTAATTTCTTCATGTTATCTTTTAAATTTTTTCTTTTCTAGTTAACATCTTAATACTTTTTTCTAATAAATTTTGCCATATACCAGAGTCAGAAAGATATGGTATTCTAAAGTGTTTCAAAGGTTTGCCCTTTGTAGTAAGTTCATTTCCTGGGACTCATTTTTGTATATCATATGAAGTAGACATCCAATTAATTTTTCCTCTCAATTGGCTATCCAATATTCAAAAATCTTTCATTTTTCTACTCCTGACTTTCCCTAGTACCTTCAATGCCTTCTGTGCCACAAATTGTGATTTCTATTCTAGAATCTTAACTCTATTTTATCAGCTAAGCTATCCCTGTACAAATACCACACTGCCCTCATTATTTTAGCTTTTAAGTCTTTTTCTCTTATAGAGTTAAGACAAAAAGGATATTCTTTTTCTGAAGTAACCTGTCTATTAGTTCTTTACTCATATAAATTTACTCCAGTGTATAAATCTATGTGCATATAATTTTAAAATGTATAAATATTATATACTTTGTATATATTTTTATACCTTATAACTATTTCTGAGAATTCCTGGCATATGTGTGCCAGAAAATATTTGTAGCAACACTGTTCACAATAGCAGAAATTTGGAAACAACTCGGATTCCATTGAAAGCAGATTAGGGAAATAAAGTCATGTAACATAACAGAAAAAAACAGTAGTGAAGAATAATGAAATAAAGTTGCCTATGACATTATGGATAAATCTCAAAAACATAATGGAAGAACAATAAATTAAGTCCTGTGAGTACTGGGGCACTATTTTCATAATGTTCAGAAATGGTCAAAATCATACAATGTTGTTTAAGTATATGTGCTCTTACCTGAGACGGCATATGTGCACATGTGTAGGAAGTGAAGGAATTCAAAACACGAAATTCAGTGATGGGGGTGAAAGGAAGGAATGGGTTGGAGAGAAACACACAGAAAAGATAAGTACTTGGTAATGTTCTGGCTTATGGTTTGGAGTATGTTTCCAGGTAACCAATGTATTATTATAATTGATAACTTGCACATGTACCTTACATATAATTTTTCATGTATTATAGTTCAAAGAAAAGGGAAAAAGGTAGGAGTTATTTAATAGATTTATAAAATGACTCTTATTTCCATTTCTGAGGTACTGATTCTCTTACTGTTTTCCTCTGTGTTTTAATAAGAACAATCCTGGTTGGCGGCAGCAGCCAAGAAACATAGGTGCCAAGAGTGTTTTTGCCAGTATCCCTCAATTTGTTCTTATCAGTCACAAAGCCCTATATTTTTCCTCTCTCTTCTCCCATCTATCTTCCCCTCCCTCCACCCTCTCTCCGCCTCCCTCCTCCTCCCAGCCCTGCTTTCTTCCTGTTCCGTGAGACCCCTCTGGGCCACTGCTCTCTGAGACTCCATTTTCAGCAGGTTGCAAACCAGCAGAGCTCTGGGAGGCTGTATCGAGTCAGACTAAAAGGCCCCATGCCTCCTCTGTGCTTTCACTTCCTCTGGATTCAGAGTAGTGCAGTAATAGCTGTCACTGGTGTCAAAGAGAAAAATACCCCGCTGCCCTACACAGCCAAATAAGAAAAAATAATCTCTAATCTGTCAAGTACAGGCTGAGCTGCTTAGCAGTATGGTTTCTCATATTCATATCACAGCAGGCGCAGGCTGTATTTCTGGCAGCAGAGAGGAGGCTGAACTTTATGAGGAAAAGAAACAAAAGGTAAGACAGGGAACTGTGCAGAACAGCAGAGATGCAGTTTGGAGGTAGAGGAGGCAAAGTCATCAGAGGTGTAGATATCTGTGCATCAGTTACCAACCCAGTCCTCCTGTCACAACTGAGAAGATATCCAGGGTAAGAAAGACAGGACAGGGAGGAGAAAAAGAAGCAAATTCTGAGAGAATCAAAAAGGAAGAGAAATGTTGGAAGTCATGGGGAAGGAAAAAACTGAGATGCAAGATTGTTGAGGTGAAATCAGAATTGTCTAATGAAAGAAAAAATGAACATGAATAATTGAAACATACTCTATTCTGAAAGAGTTTACCTGAGAAGTCTCACTTTTAAATGACTTATCCTAAGAATTCTTACTGTGGGATTGCTTCTAAATGAAATATTCAAGTCTTGCAATTACCCAGTTCACCTTCATTCTCCATTACCCTCAGGCTCAAAGTCAAGCATTTTTCTTAATTTGACCAAAATCTGCTGGAATAGATATAGTAAATCATGGCTCAGCTTCTACACACACACACACACACACACACTATTCAGAAAGAAGGTAAAGAAATAAGGGAAGTATGTCCATTTCTATTGCAGTATAACAAACCACTTCCACACTTATTGGCTCGAGACAACAGCGCCCTTACTAGTATACAGTTCTGTGGCGCATCAGTTTAGCTGGACTCAACTGGGCAGCTCTGTGGTTCTCATCTGAGGTTCCTCACTTGACCACGTTCAGCTGGTGGCTTGAGTGGGATTGGGTGGTCTCAGATGGGCTTACTCTCAAGCCTGGTGACTGACTCTGACTGTTGACCAAAGACCTCAGGTGGGATGACTTAAAAATGGAAACCCTTGAATCCCTCACCAAACTGTAAACTACAACATCACCAAAACTCTCAGCCTTATCTGTGTGCGCTTCCTCAGTTTCCTTTCTCCCTTATGCCCAGAGGCAAATCTCATCCTTAATTTTACTTAGAGTTTTTTCATGTGCTTTAGAGCTTTATAAAAACAGTATCATACCTTACATTGTTAAGCCATTTGCTTTTTTTGCCATTCATGATTTTTTCTAAGATTCATCCATGTTATGGTTGTTAGCTGTAGTTGTTCATTTTTATTGATAATGTGAAATATGTGAATATTTCCCTCTATCAATTGTCCTACTGATGGAGTTGCTTCAACCTATGCATATTCTGATGCAAGTCACCTGGGGCCCAGCTAGAAGATTCTGTAAGCGGTGAGCCTGAAATGGAATGTGCAATACTAAACTGTTTTCCAAAGTGGTCCCTCTGCTAACAGGTGTAAAGGTTTGCTTTGCACCACATTCTCACTAGTGCTTAGCATTGTTGGACTCTTCATGATCAATTTGTCTAGCTGAGTGACAATATCAGACTTTTTTTTCTAAGTAAGTTTATTTATTTGTTTCCTTACATCACTGTTCATTTTTGTGTAATATTTGATTTCCCCCCTCAGGTGTAGACTCCTTAGTTCTCCCACCTCCATAGCACCCGCTATCCATCACCATAGTTCCTTGTGCTCTTCCCTCCCCTGTTTTAAATCCTACCCCCCAGGCCTCTACCCTCCAGGCCTCTACCCCCCAACCCTCACCCCAACCCCACCTCTGCTACATGCCTCAGATCTATGGTCAGTTTGCAAGTTTTATAAGTCTTCTTATCCTTTCTTTGGTTTCCCTCTGTTATACCTATAAATGAAAACATTGATATTTTTCTTTTTCCTTTTGACTTATTTTACTTAGATACTCCCTTCCACCTCTATCCAGATTGCTGCAAATGGCATGAGTTTATCTTTTTTGATCATGTACATAAACCACATTTTCTTGGTCTGTTCATCTGTTTTGGGACATTTAAGTTATTTCCATATCTTGGCTAGTGTAAATAGTGCTACAATAAACATAGGAGTGCAGGTTTCATTTTGAATTAGTGTTTTTGTGTCCTTTGGATAAATTCCTAGTAGTGGAGTCACGGGATCATATGGTAGGTCTATTTTTCGTGGTTTGAGAGTCCTCCCCACAGCTTTCCATAGTGACTGGACCAGTTTGCATTCCCACCAGCAGAATATCACACTGTTTTAATTATTGTTGTGTTTTAGTAGCTAACTCTTGATAACTAATAAGACAAATCTTACCTCCTGCCTCCTAAGTCCCCTACTTTGTGTTATTCCTTATTAACATCATAACTGAGTCTTTTTCTTTCATTCTAAAAATCTTAAAATCTTTTTTAATTCATCAATCTCTTTGGATCACTGTATTGGCATTTTAATTCAAATTGTATCAAACCTATAACTCACTTTAGGGTTACTGATATACTGTCTTTCTATTCCTTTTTTTTTAAAAAAGATTTAATTATTTATGCATTCAAGAGCTAAATATAGGCCAGAGGTGGGGGGCGTGGTGGCAGGTGAGAGGATTCATCAAAGAGAGAGTGGGGATCAGAACAGGTGGATTGACTGAAATACATTGCTGAAGGGAGCAGCGGGCGAGACAGGAGAGGTCTGCTGCGCCATGTGGGAAGCTCTCTGGCCGGAGATTGAACTTGTGCTGCAGCAGCTGCTGATAGCTTCATAGTCTGAGATTTAACTCCTTGCGCCATCAGGGAGGCCCCTGTCTTTCTATTCTTAAAGCTTGATATCTCCCCTCCTACTTCAGATTTCTTTAAATATTCCAATAAAGACTGAAAGTTTTCATGGTAAGATTAGAACACAACCTTTCATCATTTTCCTCCTAAGAAGAGTGTAGTACATTATGGTTTTATTTTCAACATTTTGTTTCTAAGTGTTATAATTTAACAGTCCTGATGAGCAAGAAAATAACCCAGGGCCGGCTGGTCTGGAGCTTACAGTGAGGGGGGTGAGCGTTTGTGAGGCAGTTATACAAACAGCCAGAAAAGTTCACTGGTACTGAGTGTGATCAAAGAGAAGCAGACTGTACCCTGAAATGATAGAATTGGAAGACTTGCACTTTTTAAAATATGTATAAATATATATATAATATTCCTTCTTTTTCCTTCCTACATATATACTATATATTAATATATATATATATATGTATTTCATCATTGTTCATTTTTGTACAATGTTTGATTTCTTGTCTCAGGTGTAGTTCCCACAGAATTCCCACCACCAACTCACCTGTGAACCATCACCATAGTCCCTTGTGCTCTTCCCCCTCCACCCCGTTTTAATCCCTCTGCCTCCACCTTCCCTGCTGACTGTCTCTGATTTATGGTTTCCTGCTAGTTTTTTCTCCTCTTCTTCTTCTTCTTTTTTTTGGAGGACTTGCTTTTAAGGTGATGTCTAGTATGGTAAGAGCTCGAATGAGATGGGAAAAAGGGTCCTTGGGAACACACTTAGAGGGCCAAGAGACACTTCAAACTTGATCTCCTACATTATTTCAAAGAAGAGAGGCAGGCAGAGATCTGGGAGAAGGCATTCCAGGCAGAGTGGAGAGGGTGTGGAGGCCAGCTGCAAGGTGGAGCTTCATTTCTGCCTGTTGTCTGTCTAGTGCAAGCAGATGCAGGGCAGGCTCTCTGTGGATTCGGGCAGACTGGTAAACAGAGCCCCAGAGCCCTCTGCAGATTTTTACAGGCCATTAATGCTCTCTCAGGGAACCAAGCACACAGGCAGGGAGGCCGCATGCAAGGAGGTAGGCACAGGACAGAGCTGAGGGGCTAGCAAGCCTCCCAACCCCTGGTGAGTCTTTGTGCTCTTTCTCTGGCGTTCTCTCTGGTGGTCTCTCCTCACAGTGGTCCTCCTGTCACCATAGTCCTGTCTCAGAGTGACACCACCCTTATATCCTTGGCACCTGGGTGCAGGTGCCCGCACATACACATGTGCATTCTGTGCTCTCTGGGCCCAGGTGCCCACAGCCATGGGCATAGGTGCCCAAGGACATGCCCCTCGGCCTTTAGTTAGCCACGCAAGTGGCGGACGATGTAAAAAAGCCTGATTTTTAACTTCACATTTATCCTACAGTCAGGGGGTCCAAAGTCTAGATGGGAAGCAGTAGGAAATAAAGAGGGTGAAGGGGAGATTCAGCTCAGCGACTTGAGAATCCAGTATTCTGGAGTCTGGAGGTGATCAAGAGGGTGCAGAGTGCTAAGTGGGAGACATGCACACTTGAAAGGTCATTGGACTCAGATAGGAAAATGGATGGGAGAAGTTCAAGGCAAGACAAGAGAGCAGTTAGAAGGTGATGGCAGTTTAAACCTGGAGATTATTTGGTTGGATGTGAGAGCCAGTTGGGAGATGGAATTGACAAGCTGTGATTCTTGATCAGGTTTAGAGAAGTAAAAGCCATCACAGGAGACTAGCAATTTTCTGGCTTCAGCCATCTGCTAATCTGGATGTGACTGTCAGCTGCCCCCTTCCAGCCTTGTTATGTATTTCCTACTAGACTTAACCCCTTGGTGATAATGCCCTCACTTTTAGTGCAAGTCAATAACATAATTGCCAAATGAATCACTGAATTAAATGAAAGATTTATAAAATGCATGTTCTATTATTGACAAAGAGGGAGTAGAAGTAACAAGAGCTAACTTTCTTTGGGTGCATATTTTATATCCCTGGCCTTGAGCTGACTGTTCTGCATTTAGTATCTCATGTAATCTTCACAACAAAGAGTAGACATAAATACTTCTATTGCTCCATTTTGTAAATGAGAAATTTGAGGTTCAGATTGTTTAAAGGACAGCTCCAGGGGACAACTGACTCCAGAACTTGTATACGAAACTTACTCTTGCAACTTGAATTGTGACCTTGGACCTGCAGATGCTGTACCTGGCTTTTGTTAGAAATTCAGAGGCTCAGGCCTCTTCCCAGATTTCTTGAGTCCTAATTTGCATACTAACAAGAGTCCCAGATGAAATACTATGTCTCACTTCCAAACTGGTAGAGATTTAATATATCTCACTTAGGAAATAGTAAGAATACACTATAGGAATCAAGGTAATCTTAACAGGCACTGAATCCTTATTACCCAGGCATCATTGAAACTAAACCAGATCAACTAATTTTATAATTTATTTCCATGCAATTTATGTAACAATCTGTTTCTGTGCATGTGCCTGGGTCAAATAGTGTATGTGCTTTTTGTAGAAGATAATTAATAGTGCCCTGTGAGTCGGGCACACAGATCATCACAATAAGTAATGCCCGAAGTTCTGGTCTGAGGAGTTTAGCACTACCAGAGTGGAGATGCCCAGTCTGATTTAGCAATTACATTTTGATGTCATTAAAATGAAATGGCCCCAATAAAAGAAATAGAAGTCAATCTTAACTACAGCTCTCAGAAGCTTTATTGCTCTATTTCACCCTTACTTACTAATTTGCCGTGTGAGAGGTAGCTGTAAAGGCTTCCAAAAGGCAAGTTACATTATCAACAGGCCCATGAATATGAATGATGACTTGTTTTAGCTGCCATGAGCAAGTGTGATCTTGAAGGTCATTGTTCCTGAATGATTGGTGTCTACAATCTTTGTTTCCGTACGATTCTTGACCATTTGCTCTGATTGCATCTCCTTACTCCAAAACATGTGGTGTGTGACTCCAGCATCTCAATGAATCTGTATTTATTAGCTTTTTCTTGGAACTTTTGTTTTAGGTTTGTGAAATAGATTGCTCAATGTTCTCAGCTTGTGGTGAGATATTAGGTCACTTTTTACCTTCTTCAAATAAGTTCAGCAAAGATGAGAAATGTGTACTATAAAGTGACAATGGTTTGAATTTATTGAGCATTTATTTGGTGCCAGTTACTGCCACAGACTTTACATAAACTAAGTTCATTTATTTCCCCAATCTCCCATTTAAAGATTCTTCTCATCATAAGAAGATAAATTATTTCCATAATAAAATTTTCCCCAATTTTCCTTATTAAAACAATTTTTAATTTTTTTTAGAATGCCAAAGAATTAAAAAAAATTATATCCTTATTTATAGAATAGACTCCTTCTGAACATTTTGTTAATTCTTATCAGAAACTTATGGTACTTAGAGTGTCCCCAAAGAAGAAGAGTGACACCTACTGTAAACTATGGACTTTAATTAATAGCAATATATCAATATAGTCTTATTAATAGGGAAACTGTAGGGATGCAAGAAGGTATGTGAGAACGTAATTTAAGATTTTGAGTACTTTGCACTCAATCTTTCTGTTAACCTGAAATTGCTTAAAAAAATGAAGTCTATTTTAAAAAAAGTCCACATTATAAATATTTTTCCCTAATCAAATGTTCTTTCATTTATTGACATATAATTGACATATAACATTAGATTCTTTTCAGGTATCCAATATAATGATTTAATATTTCTATATATCACATTGTAAATATTTTACACAACCTCTCCCTTTGATAACAAATAGAATAGACCCGGTATTTCCTATAATCTTATTGGTCCAATATTGGAAAAAAACTGGGGATTCGAAACCTAGAGATTCTTAGCTCTTTTAGACTCATCGACCCCCCAAGTCTACTCAGTCTGTTTCAGGGGTAGCACCTTGTTCAGCCTGGCAATATCCCTTCTACTCTTCATCTCTGGCATCCTGTCAGAAGGTCCTAAAATTAGCATAAAAAGCTGGGCTCCATACAGATAGTGGGAAACTTTACCCTTTTGCCCACCTGTACGCGGTGCTTTCCCTCCTAATCTCTTAGGTTAGGTGTTGTGAGGACAAAGCTTTCTTAAGTGCTCGAGTTCAGCTGGCTTTCTTCCAATTTATGGAAAGGATATTCCTCCTCCTGTGGTTCTTGCTTCCCCTCTTTAAATATCCAGACTACACTATTGGCAAAGCCAGGATTAAATAACAGCTTTTCATGTGAGTGATCATAATGTAAAATCACTTGCTAACTGGCTGTGAGTCAGTCATCACATTTCTAAAAATCACTTTCTCCATGACTGGGATCATAATATCTTCATGATATTTTCCAATTGCATGTAATGTACCAAAGCTACCTTCCTTATAAATACTAACACTAATTTCATCATCTTTTACAAATGGGTTTTTTCTGTTTAGGTCCTACATGCCACTTCTCTTTCAAAGTTAGTTTATTATGCGTTTATTCTTTCCTATTGATTTTGGATAATTTGTCATTCAATTATTGGGTTTTTCTCTACCTAAGTGAATCTATGGTCTCTGACATATGTGGTTAAGTTGCTTACATTGTTTGGAAGCTGTTGCTTTTAATTTGTACAAAAAAGGCACCTATTCTAGGTATAAGTTTAAGATTGCCATAGAAATCAATAACCTGATTGCTTAAATGTTACCCACTGCGTTTCACAGGGCTAAATACAATTACAATCTTATCCTGGAAGAGAAAATTAAAAGTATAGGTTAAGGTGAACATTATCCTTTAAGAATGAAAAGTAAATGGACTGATTTGAAAGGTTGTAAGTGGTTATTGTGGATGACATGTTTTAGGGAAGAATTGCACTTCAAAATGGCCTGTTTAAACACAATGGACATGCTAGTGATAGAAGTATAGGCAAAATATACTATTTTCTTAGCTATTTTTCCATCTTCACAAAGTGTTTTCACAGAGGTTCTTACAGTTGTATTTTTCAATGGCCATATTAAATAGACAGAGGCAAAACTTATCCACTTTTATGAAAAAGGAAACTGAGTACTAGAAAAGTTAAATTACTTTCTAAAATACTTTATGTTAGTATTGGTCAAAACTGGAAATAATAGCTGTTCATATTTTTTTCATACTTGGTTAAGGGCATAACCCACCTTTAAAACCCAATCTCCTGTTAATCTCTGGAAACAAGAAGTTTGAGATTTATGATATACATGGTAAATAATAACAGATATTATCCCTACGTCTACAGACACTAACATACACAGAATTTTCAATTTTCATTTTTTTTTACATCTTTTAATCACCAGTTAAGCCAACTAAATATGAGAGTTCCCCCTAGATATTCCTATGGCAGATCCAGAAATGAATTTAAATCCAGGAAAACTGTTTAGGCTACTAGATATGTAACTTCAAATCCTTACAAGAGTCCAAAATTGGTAGTAATGCTGTGCTCACAGAATTTTGGAGAACTGTATTGAGGTGATATCGAGAGGAAATTACACACACAGCATTTAAGTCAACAGCATTAACTCACTCAATTGCTGTCTAAATTATACTTTTCAGGAGCTACATCTCTAATCTTAGACTCAACTGATCTATTACTTCCACTGATGTGCAGTTTAGCTTGGCTCCCTCTAATGAACAACTTTTTGTAAGGAAATTGGTTTTCCTGTGGAAGAAAAGTACAAAAGTCTCCCCAAAGGTACTTTTACTTTTCTCTTCTAAATTTAACTAATTTTCCATATACCCAATTAGGAAAATTGAGCTATTTCAAGAGCCATTTTCTCACATTATTGCCAGATGATTTTCAACACCCTTTTTTCTTTCCTAGTTGGATAAGGTTATGAGGGACATAAGTGGGTATTGGTATATATTCCAAAAGTCATTCTCTGCTCCCATTCTTCCCAGGATGAAGAATTTTGGCATTCAGTAATAGTTATATCTCTTTGAAAATCCCACAAGATGAACCTTGAATTGATCATAGCTATTTAGATACTCTGCAGCACATTTTAGTAGTGTTAATTTTCTTCCTATGATAGTTGTGAGAATCTATCCAGTTTCATTGCAGCCTCACTGTGAGAAGAAGTTAGAAACAATCACAGTGATTTAAGAGAGTCATTTTATGTCTGTTGAAATTAATAATAAAATAATGTCAGAATATCAATTATTGAACATTTCATTTTATTTAAAGATCTATTTATTTATGCATGCAAGCTGGAGTGTAAGCCAGAGATATGTATGTGGGAGTGGTGAGAGGATTCACCAGAGACAGAGTGGGGAGCTGAACAGGCAGATCTACTGAAATACACAGCTGAGGGGAACAGCCGGCGACGCAGAAGAGGTCTGCTGTGCCATGTGGGAATCTCCCAGGCTGGGGATCGAACTCGTGGCTCTGGATAGCTTCATAGTGCTGAGACTTACCCCGTTGTGCCACCTCAAACAGTGAGGCCCCTCAAACATTTCATTTTTACATTTTACAAAAATATCATTGGTAATAGTTTGGAAATAATACTAGTAATAACTAATAAATGATCCCTCACCACACAAAGTTTGAGAAGCAGTGCCCAGGGAGGTCAATTTAATGATATTCTCAGTGTAGATGCATTTCATCTTGGTTAGATAATCAACTTGAAGTTACAGTTTTGAAGTTACTAGGTGGATAACAAGTTTTTAGGACAAGTCTTAATTTCATTAAAAGTTCATTAAGAAATTTCTGAAACATGTTTAAACAAAGACATTTTTTTCGCCTGAAAGAGATTTTTTGATAAAAAGTGATTCTGACTCACATAAATTTTAATTGAATTATTTTTCACTGGAGTCAGGAAGAAGAGAGAAGCAGAGCAGTGCAGTCGTATACTTAGAATCTGTGTTAACTACTTTTCTCCCTGCTTTAAGCTTTCCATAGTGGATAAGTTGAAGAGCTGAGCTTTAAGGAAGTCTTTAAGTAAGTCTAGTTGTTCAGTTTTAAATGGAAATGCTGGTTTCTGGCAAGGGTAGAACTGAACTTCAGTTATTATAATCTCTGGGATGTGTAGGCCAACAATAGCCTAGAATTTCTGTGTGTGAAAGAGAATAAATTCCAGAAATAGGCAACAAATCTCCATTAATAACTTCCATGGTACCCTCCCCACAAGAACTGAATTAATTAATGTACTTTTCACCAAAGAGGCATTCCATTCCTGAATTCTCTGTGTGTATTACTTACCTAAAAGATAATTTTTTTATATTCAGGATATAATTGTAGGACTCCTTTAAGTAAGGTTGTCAAATTCTTACATGGGAAGTGTTCAAATATTGATTTTTTTTTTCTCAAAAGTCATATAGGGATAGATGTTGTCCTTAGTTGAAGCAACATTCCTACCATGATTACATGAAATTTATTCATGTCTAAGGGAAAATGCCATGTTATACTAGGGAACTACTTATGACTGAAAAGAATTCTGATCTAGAAAAATAGCCCATCTTTATAAATTGTCTCAATTTTTAGAAGTTCTTCTAATAATATTTGACTCTTTTTGGTCTCATTGACTTGAATTATAGTCTTTTTGTTCTAATTGAATCATTTATGAAAACCCATGAGTCTAGAGAAGTTATATAAATGGCTTTTATTTTAAATGCCATATTGCCTGCTCTCTCCTTTAAAAAAAAAAAAAGAGAGAAGATATTACAAATTATATTCATTAGAATGAAAAGGTTAACTTTATAATGGCTTTGAATTTGTTTTCATCACCTGCCTTGGTGTTCAGATTTCCTGTTTTCTCACTTGTCTACAGCTCCTTTCTCCAAGTCTATTAAATCAATATCGAGAAAATCCGATTACTAGGGGGAACTGGACTTAGCAAAATTTGATTTGAATAGATAGAGGAAAATTCTACCACTGACCCAAAGATTGAGAGGGCTGTTAATTATGACCTTCATCCCTCTCCCCTTCAAAGGCCAGAAATAATACATAGTTTGTTATTAATATGTATTAAAACTCTGTCAAACTACCAGTATTTTAAATAAATCCACCTTTTGAGAAAGCAAAATAGAATAGTAAATTAATAATAAAAATGCAGTGTTGTAGATTTAAAGAACATACATTTAAAATTTGGAGGTCATAGACTTTATTTAGAATATAATAAGGCTATGTACATTTTCTTCAGTAGCCCAAGGATTTGCATGTAAACTAGATTCAGAGCACGAAACAAATCGATATGCTACCCCCATGCTTTTTAGCCACTAACACCCACAAAGTATAAGTGCTGAAACCAGAGTTTAGCAGCATCTAAGAGTACCACAGTGTGCTACTGTAAGTGGAAATTTCAAGATCATTTCAAAGCTGCAATATCTGCCCTTTGAAAAGAAAAGCTGGAGCTCTAAAAAAGGTTTGTTTCAGTGAACAAATGTGAAAAGTCATTTTGGTAAATTATTTGCAGATTTCAGACTCAGGCAAATCTTCAACCTGTGAAGAATGGAGTGTGGATTATATTAAAATGGATGTTAAACAGAAGGGGGCAGCTATCACCACCTAGGAAGCTAAAGCTCCATTCCACAATTAGCAGAATGAAGGAATTATACACAGTAAAGGATCCACCGACTGTAGCTCAGCAGCCATTAGCTTCTATAGCGCGCCCTCTGGTGGGAAAATAATAAATCACACTTTCCACTTTTGAACTGACCTCACAAGGTTAGTTGTTTCTTACTTCTGGGCTTCACGGGTAATCTGACGTTAGCCTAAGGGAAATATATGATAACTCTTTGAGACAGAGTCACCTTAGGTATCAACTAATCCAACCTCCCAAATTACTGGGAGATAATAAATGATTTAGTCAGGCTTGGAAGAAGGGAACTATTTATTATTCAGTTCTTCAATGTCCCAAGGAAAGTATTAACTATTAAATACCTCTTAAATATTATACATAACATCATTTCACTTAACCTCATTATCTTAACCTCATTATCTCTGAATTTAGTCCAGCGCCTATCCTCTTCATTACTCTGTTACCTAATATCTTTCCAGTGATAAAATCCCATCTCCAGTCTGTTCATACTTCTATATTCAGGCGTTAAATATTATTTGCACCCTGTAACCTTTCAGGAAGCAGCCTATGAAGGGCTAGGCTTGCAGTGTTGAGTGCTGGGATGTGAGGTTGCTCTGAGGCTCGTGAGACCAGCGACCGGGGAATATGACCCTTTACAGAAGTCAGCAGTGGGACTGGGAAATCTAGCTCTAGGCCACATGTTTGGAATAAGATTCTTGATGTTAGGACTACAATAGGGCTTGTGAAGCCCACCTGAAAGTAGAGAAGAAAATGAACCTAGTGAGAGGAGTTTGACTAAGTGAAAATGCATCACTTCCTAAATTTTTGCTACATTTTCTTTTTCATGCTCTTCAGGTTATATACTCTATTTATATGGTGGAAATTAGATTGTCAGAATGTGTTACGTCTTGTGCATTTCTTCAAAACTCTAGAGATCTCATATTGGGAGTTTGAAGTGGGGCATTGGGAATTTATACCATGAAAATTGGCAGATGCTACATATTACGACTCCCCCCTGTCCCTGATAAAGAGCCAGTTATTAAAAATGTAGCTGGAGAATTTCAGTTACAGTGAAGATTAATATATAGTCACCACCAAAAATAAATTCTTGGTGTAACAAAACTAGCAATTTGAGCAAACACATTAAAAAAACTAACAAAACAAACACCAAAACCCTACGTGATCTCTAACAAAGCAAGTTTTAAAGTATTACCATTTCAATAGCTAAAATCAAACTCTGTTTCCCTATGTCGCTGGCCTGAGCAGATAGAAAAACACAGCTGATGTCCTTCTTCTGAAATTGGAAACAGTTTCAGGCAGGCCTGGGGGGGATGGGGCGAGGGGGGGGGGCGGACCTGGTGTCTTTCCTGTTCCCAGCCACTACTGTGTGACCTGGCGGGTTTTACAAACTGAATTTAGGGATAACCAATCAGCCTGCTAACCAGCTCTTCACAGTGCTTCTTTTGAGGTAAAAAGGCCTTTTGAAGTATGTAACTAACATCCATCAAGTGCTACAGATGCTTCCAGAATCTTTCACTTCAGATAACAAGTAGGCAGGGAGGTGACCCCGAAACACCCACAGAATCAACTCCCCATGACCTAACCTGGAGTTTTAGGTCCTCCTATCTATAATCTTCCTTCTCAAATATCTGTGCTTGATTGTATTGACTATCCTTTTATCCACAAGGCTGAGCATACGAGTAATAATTTTATTTTTCACTTTTTTCCCTATAATGAAAATTGTCTTCTTTTTTGAGGCTCTGATAAATTTGGCAACTCAAATGAAATTTCTCTTCCTGGGATTGTGTTCAATTCTATTGTAGGAGACTATGGAGCCCCAGGGTGTCAGGACAGGGGCCTCATAGGTGTCATCATGGCCTGGGCATTCACGGAGACTCCATTGTCCTCACTTCAGGCATTTGTTCACGCTTGTCATTTCTGTACCCTTCTCTGTCTGGGCAGAAAAGCCTTACAAGGGCTGCCAGTGAGCATGTGCCCCCACTCCAGGACCCCTGAGAAACATGCTGCCATTCCCTACGCCCCAATGGTATGCATGTGTGTGTGTGTGCGCGCGCGCACACACACACACACACACACACACACACACTGCAGAACTTCAGAGGCTGTCTTGCACCCCATCTGCCTAGGCTGGGGGCTGCCTGTGGCTCAGCAGACTATCTGACCATGGCAGAGCATTTCCTCTTCCCGTTCTACTCCCCAGTGTGGAGAGTGGTCTGGAAAAGCGGCTACTACTCCTTTTTTCTCAATTCAGGAACAGATGCGGTCCCTTCTTTGCCTGCCCCTGGTGAGTGAAGAAAAAGTGAACTCCTCTACTGGCTGCTTCCAAGAGATGACAAGGGGGGGGGGGGAATCTGTAGTTTCTACTATTTTCACAGCAAGAACTATGACAAGGAATGGCTATGGGAGTAGAAAGGAGTAATAATGCCTTACCCAAGTCCACCCCAATGTCAAAATTCCTGTCAATCTAATTAAAGAGTTTACTGGAATTTTGACTTAAATTGGGATGAAGTGGAACAGTTCACTGTAAAAAATAACTTCCTGTTCAGTAATTTTAGCTGCCCTCGAGCTTGAGATCTTAGCCTCCCATTCTCTGCAAGTTCATGGTATTTGTCTATGTGTATATGATGATGGATAAGGACGCTATTAATGTGGAAAAGCAGGCTTCCCTTAGTCTAGTCACTCCATCACTGCCCTTCTTTGGTGCATACCATTCACTACATGCAACTGCAACAGAATCCAACTGATGTCACAAAAAGAAATAAAACATCACAAAGAATAATTCCACCTTACTGTGGTTGACACTCATGAACCTTGGTTCTATCTGGAGAACATTCCTTCCCCTGGTCACTGCAGAGTCTTGCTCTCATCCACCTTTACAACCCAGGTCTGTTACGTGCTCCCCTTGCTTCATCAGATGGTAGTTTTGTTATGGACTGAATGTTTGTATCCCTCTAAAATGAAGGTGTTGAAGCCCTTTCTCCCAATGTGATGGTATTTGAAGGAAGGATCTTTGGGAGATAATTAAATTTAGATAAGGTAAGGAAGGTGGAGCCCCCATAATGGAATTAGTCTCCTTATAAGAAGAGGAAGAGAGACTGACCAGCGCTCTCTGACTCTCTTTCTCTCCACCGTTCAGGGACAGAGAAAGAAGGCAGTCCTGGTGGGTGAGCCAGAGGGAGGATTCTCACCAAGAATTGAATATGCAAGCACCTTCATCTTGGATTTCCCCATCTAGAATGTGACCTGTCTGTTAAGCCGCCCAGGGCATGGTATCAGTGTAAGCTGGGATATAGCATAATGTGGACTTGATATCAAGGCTCCAAGTAGAACATCACATGGGAGGGTCTTCTATAGACCTATTCATCTGCTCTTCCACACTTTGATAGGTAAAAAATGACTTAAAATTTTCATAAGCATTTCTCTTTCTGTGTGTAGGACTGAACATCTTTTAAATTTGCTTAAAAGCCACTTTTTAATCCTTTTGGTGTATCACCTTATTATCTTTCATTTATTTCAGTTTTATCCACCTAAATTGTAGGAACTCTTTTTACCTCAATGGCATGAGTCCATTGTGGTATCATTTGCAAACATTTTTTCTAGTTTGTCCTTTGTTTACAGTGAAGATTTTTGGGGGGAATATTTTTTTTCATTAAGTGAAATTATTAATATATTTTTGGGGTTTACATTTGTCTTATAAATGCCTTGCCAGTCTTAATTTTATGAAACATTTTTCCTTTGTTTTCTTCAAGTGTTTTCACGTCTGTTTGTGTTTGGATTAGTCATTTGGTCTACCTTCAGCTTCTGGTAGAAGACTTGTGTCTTGAGGCTCTTTCCACCATCCCTCCAACCCCACACTGAGACAGACACTGAATTATTCAGTAGCTTTTGCTGAAAATCCATCATTTGCCCACTGATTTGAAATACAGTTTTTATCATATACCATATTTACATATTTTAGAGTCTATTCCTGAGAGATCTATTCTGGGTTATTGCCTTTCCTTTTAAGAACTAGTACCTCATATCTTAGTTTTTATGGCTGCAAAATATGTTTTAATATATGATAGGTATAGTGTCACTTCCTTTTTTTCCTGAATTTTTCTGACTGTTCTTTCTTGCTTGTTTATTTGCAACATTAACTTATGAATCACCTGTTTATTCTTACAGCCCAATCATATAGAACTAATTTTTTTTAATATTGTGTTTGCATTAACTTGATAGATGAACTTATAAGGAATTCATATATTTTTGAGGTGAATTCCTGCTATTGAAGAAAATGACATGTGCAAGTAGTTTATTTTGAATGATAAAGTGTCAGTGAAAGATCATTATTTATGGTCTCTAGGTGGTTAGAATGAATTTGGACTATCCATATGCATTCATACTCCTTCTAAAGCTAGGAAACAGGGCCACTGTGGCAGCAAGCTCCCTAGGGATTCCGTATACCCCTTGGTCTATCTTTTCTGTGCCCAAATTTTGTATAAACAGCATGTAAACATCCATCCTTATGTCACTTGCAGGGAACAGGTTTTGGATTATAGCCAGAGCACATACTCTTATTTATCTACCACAGATTGTGTGTTTATTGACCTTTCCCTGTAATACTACCTTTTCATATCAGTGTTGACCTAATTTGCTGCTATATTTTTATGTGTTTGTATGTACTTTATTTTCATCAGTTCAATGGAATTGTAAGTTTGCATAGCTTCCCGGACACTTGGAGGCTACACAGCTACTCTTAGAAAACAGCATAAGAGTTATTTGTAATAGTGAAGAAAGGAAACAGTTCTCATGTTTTCTGCTGATTTTGCTTTTGTTTCCAAGAAATAGCTTAGGGACTGAAGAATAAAACATTAACAAGACTGGGCTGGTCCCAGCAACTGAATTCAGTATGGGCTTGTTTTCACTAATGTTAACATGAGTGAGAATTGTCTCAGTCCACCAAGGGGAATAAAGTGGTTTTGGTCTCTGGGTGCCAGGAAGGCCTAGTGCAGAGCAGGGGGCAAAGCAAGTTCAACTTATTGTAAGGACTGAAGAAACCACTCCTGTGTTTTTAAGATTGCAAAATGCAATTTTATTTTCATTTATTTTGGTAGCTCATTGCTTTACCTTTAATCAGTAGTGGTAAGGGTATTTATTATCCACTATGTGCTAGTTGCTAAGTATTTTAGTATATATTTTCTCCTTTAATCTGATAACTCTATCATGTCATTTCTTCTCACTCTATGAGGAAATGAGGCTTAGAAAAGTTAAATAATTTGGCCAATGTCATGCAGATAGTAAATGGAGTACCTCAGTGGACACTTAACCACTCTTAACCATTAAACCATGCTTAACTTTTTATAAGAGACTAGAAGACATTATTTTTTTAAGTCTTCATGCTGATATAAATATAAGCATTTATACTGTTTTTCAGAGATAAGAATCTAATCTTGTTCTAGCTAAAATAGTATGTTGCAATTGAAGACTTTACCAAGAAATTTCACTTCCCTCATCACACATTTTGATGAATGAAATTCAGACAGCATTAATATACCATGCCATTCACTTAACAAACACTTTTAAATCACCTATCATGTGCCTACAATGCACATCTCAGTAGCCACATGATATAGAATAGTGTCTTATTATATGCATGGTTACTGTTATCTTACCTAAGATAGCTCTGTGATTATCTTAGACCATTTATTCCTTTATTTTTATTTTTTTAAAGATTTTATTTATTTATTTATGCATACAAGAACTGGGTGTAGGCCAGAGGTGTGGGGGGATGATAGGATTCACCAGAGACATAGTGGGGAGCAGAACAGGTAGATTTACTGAAATACACTGCTGAGGGGGAACAGTGGGCAAGAAAGCAGAGATCTGCTGAGCCATGTGGGTTAGCTCCCTGGCCAGGGATCGAACTTATGCCACAGTGTCTGGCGATAGCTTGATAGCACTAAGACTTTAACCCCTGCCCCACCAGTAAGGCTCCCATTTCTTCCCCTTTAGGTGGGATATACGCCATCCTCTTCCAATACCTTGTAAGCAGTGTCCTCTTATGACAAACTCCCCTTACTCAGGGGGATACAGTGCCTTTGATTCCAAGGGAATAATCTTTCATAATGTAAAAAAAAAAAAATAGAACAAACTTTCTCAACATTTATAATTTGGAGATAAAATTCAGGGTAGGTTGTCATGACAATTAAGTGAATTAATATATGTGATATTATTAGGGCAATGCCAGATGCATCATGCCCTTAAGTCAATAGTATTCTTCTGTTTGCTTATTTCCACAGTCATCCCTATTATTCATAGAAATACTTTTCTGTTTTTTTCCTCCTGATTGAGAATCACGTATTAACCTGTGATTTCTGACAATCAGTGATATTGATTGAAAATGAGATGAGGAGGTGATATGAAGTCTAAGAGGGGGATGAAATAATGAGAAAAACGGGAAAGTCCAGATGGAGGGGCAAGGGGTGTGGGTATAGAAAGTACCTCAGTAGCTGTGGTCTGTTTACCCTTCATTACCTGATATAAAGTTTGCAACAAACAGAGCAAACATTAGCATTCAGACCAGATCTCTTCAAGAGAATTTATTTTGATCACTAAAACATTCTGAGGGAGTGAGAGGCTAGAAAGACATAATTATGGTCTGTATGGTTAATTATAAATCATTAGCCTTCCCCTTTATAATCATTAGATTATAAGATGGAGAGGTGTACAGAAAAGCATTAAGTTATAAAGATGATTGGGAAAGTAGACATCTGAAGGGCTATTTCATTGAGTAAATAGGCTATTACTTTTAAATATTCATTTTTTTTAAACCAAGCTGTCAAGGATGGAGGAAGATTCTTGCTGTTGAAGAAATTCTAAAACTTTTCACCTCTGAGAAACAGGGCTGCACTAAAAGTTCTTTATAAAAGAGTAGAGAGACAGTAAAATCTATTTGCTTATGATCTGCAATGTTTACTCCAAAATATTTGCGTGCTACCAAATGAGATGGGTCTCCGGCCACAGCTTGCTTTCTAGTTGAGGTTAATGAAATGTAAATATATGAACTATCCTCCCTTCCCCAAAACAGTTAACATAATCCTTGAAGTTAATTTATCTTTTCCCTTTCTTACATGCGTGTGCAGGTGCACACGCACACATACACGTACACACACACACACACACACACACTTTCTATTACTTTCTATTTCACTAATCAAGTCATCTGAAGGGCAGTGCCATCCCACGTGGATATGATGGGTAAAGAATAAATAAATTCAGTCAGTGTGGGTAATGACTGAGCATAGATGGGGAATCATGCGATTCTTCAAAGCTCGTGTGGCTGAGTCCTGTTCACACTTACCCTGGCATGAATCACAGACACAGAATTTGGCCGTGGTTTCCTTCATTCTGTTCCTTCCTTCTGTCCCCGGCTAAATCACCCAGAGATCCAAGAAGCATGTGCTTTCTGAATGAGACATATGCTCTAGACACCGTTACCACGTTAGAAGTGAGATCATGGTATTAATTCTGCAGAGACTGCCTTCCAGTTGCAGACAGCACCTTAAGATCATTTTGCAAAACAATAAATTGTTGCACTAAAATATTAGAGCAATGGAGCATGTGGAATGAGCACTGGGACTCCTCTGGGCTCCTCCTCCAATACAGGTAAGAAAACCAAGACCTAAGTTGAAACAATCAGCTTGCAATATCTTAGCGGTTAATGTAATTGCTCCACTATTTTTAAATGTCTGATTAAAACAGATCCTGTGTGGTAGCCATCTCCCTCAACTCCAATCCCTTCCTTCCACACATATTAGCTAAGCATGTTTATATTGATTCTGGCCTTGTTGTCTATTACAGTCTTTACAAATTTCTTAAAATGTCAACTTCTCCCCTGCATGACACACTTTCTCATCTTTGGTCCCCCTGGCTCTTATCTGTCAATATTCTGAATATTCATCTTTGCTCCTGTGAGTCCCCTATTTTCTAATCAGAATTCCTTTTGGCTAACCGCTAAGCCACTCCAAAGTTTAGTGTGTATCCTCTATGAGTGTTCCTCAGTAATGCTGCATAACAAACCTCAGTGGCTTAAGGTAATATTTCAGTCATCTGAGGTCAGAAATTTAGGCTTTGCTCTGCTCACTGGTTCTGATTATATCGGTTGGTCTCACTCACAGGTCTCACTACTGAGTCGCCATCACAAGAGTGACCAGGTGACCTGCCTCTCACCTTCTTTCTAGCAGACCTGCCTGGGCATGTTTGCCTGTGGTGGCAGAGGTGTGAAAGTGGAAGGGAAATGGGCAAGTGCTTTGAAGTCTAATCTGCTAACATCCTATTGACCAAAGAAGCCTCAGTCCTTCCTAGAGGGCCCTGGAGACTTACCTGGAAAAGGGAAGGGAGGGCAAAGACATGGGGCCTTAACACAACCATCCTGCCATACATCCAAACTTTAAAATCAAGTTGGACTTGAAAAATATTGAATTTAGCTGCATGGAGCCCATGGTGACTAGAAGGAATAGCTTTATATCACTGATTTATATCTGTGACCACAGACTTCTTTCTTTCATAGATAACAGCCTTTAGTACCAACTGCCAATTGATGCTTTTTTAGCAGTCAAGAATTAAATTATATAAATGGAATGCTATTTAATTCAACTTAATAAACATGTATTTACCAACCAAGTTGTTAGTCATGAGTGAATAGACTACTGAGCAGCATAATTATAGCAAGTCGTTTCTGTTGAGCCCTAAATGCCACCTCACCCCATCTGTCTAGGCAGAGTGACAGACTCAATGAGTCTGAACTTGGGAAGTTAGAAAACTGGGATCCCCTTGCATTAGTGATCTCTCAGGGATTATTGGTGATGAACTCAGGTGCTTGAAACAAAATATCAGACATAATGAAGAGGAGATACAAAATTCAGCAAAGGGAGTCTTAGTCTTTCCAGATCACTGGTGTGTCCACATGACACCTCTAGGTGGTTGTGCAGAAAGTTTTTCTAGAAGTCAGTCTGAGGTGCACCAGTCAGCACTTAAGGGATCAGAAGTGGTCCATCTGGAAAATGTCTTTATCATTGGAATTTCTCCAGGAAACTGCAAAGAAATAGTCTGTGTTCACCCTGAGAAGTAGATGTGAGACTCATGATTTAGTGTGTCCCTTTAGACCATCTGAAAGCATTCAAATCACAGGTTAGATACTACCAGCAACTTTTTCCATCAAACCTTGATGAAAATTCACAAGTAGGAGAAAAATTAGTTTTCCTGAGCAATAGTCACTTTTCTTTCCCTAACCTGTCAGAGTGGGTATTTAAACAAGTAGTGAAATCCTCTAATATGGGTTGAGAAAAAGGAACGAGAAAACCTAAGAACCTATCTACAATACGACTAAGGATGATTGTCAAGGGTCAGAGCAAGAGCTCTTAATAATAACAGGAAAAGTAAACCCTGCAAGTTAAAAAAGAATAAATGTAGACTTAACAGATCATACTCACAATAAATTCATTTTATATAGAAAAAAATTATCACTCAACTGACTTTACGGTCCCAACGCCAAGTTTCTTGTCTTCAAGTTCTAAGACAGAATCATTACCTGAAACATTCCACTAGGAGGAGCTCCTGAGCCGTAGTTCAAGTTTGTGACAAAAATAAGAAATGTGAAAAACATTTTACTTTGCTTTTTGCTTCAGTTTTCCATAGTTTTTTTTTTTTTTTCGTTTTGAAAGATAGCAGAGTGGAATTATTTATCAGTTGGTATATTAAAGAAAACCTGGCATGTACAAACAAGCACTTCAAAGATTTTTAGTAACACCTATCATGGGAGGCTGAATTGATACCAGAAACCCAGAGTATAAAATCCATAATGGTATTTTATTAAGAAAGAGAAGTGTATGTACTTTCTTTAGAAACATAGTAACCAAATCACACATCAATTATTTGCACTGATCTGTTTATAAAGACATTTGTCTTGAATCAGAATACTGGGTTCGATCAACTCAATAATTTTTTGTTCAGTCTAGTAAGATAAAACCAAAATGAAAAATAGTTGAAGGGGGTGATTTTTCCTTTAGTGACTGACACAGAGGTATGGATGTCATTGTGGGTTTATGCACATAACCTGGCTTCTGAAGGAAGAGACTCGGGGACCCCCTTGGCATATAAGAAGATCATGTGAATTTCCAGTTCTACCCACTAAATAGGAGAGCCAGTAGTTAGCACCAAGAGCCCCAGTGGGGGAATAGTTAGATCTTCTAGAAGCATCTAACAACTGTCTGAGAGGTCAAGAAAACCATGTGATCAATAGCTCCTCTTACTTAAGAATGGAACCCTAGCAGAGCTCTGTAAATTACAAAGCCAGTGTCTGGCCACATTGCTGGTTGCTCCTATTCTGAATTGATCTGAGTTCCTCAACAGTAAGGCTCCCTCTTATAATTATAAAAACAATAAACATCAATCATGAAGAGCTGAAATATAAAGAGCATTAAATCAGGAATATCAGCAGCCTAAGGATTTAGTGCTAATCTGGTCATCAAATTGTTTGGCCTTGCTCTTAAAGCCTCAGCATCCTCATCTGTAAAATGAGGCTAGAGAAGACATCTGTGGTCACACAAAGATATATTAATTGTTCAAGTTCAGGTCGACTTGAGAAATAAGCATAGTTAGTATCTTTGTCTCTGTCACCCTCATAAAAGCCTCATTCACGTGGGAATGTTGCCTTGCAAATCATCACACTAGTAACACAACCCAATGAAGAGTTGGAATACAGAAGTTAAGCTTCCATTGGAACTACTTTATTATCCATTAAAAATTGCAGTAGAATTTCACTTTAAAACAACTGGTAAGCTAGCAAAATAGTCCATTAAAATACCAAAATATCATTAAAATGAAAGTCCACTTTACAAATACAAACGATATTTCCATATTAGATGTGATAGTGTTAGTTATTTTAAACCATTTTAATAAAGCGAATGTTTATTGTCTTCCCCCTATTTATAATAATGTCAAATCATCAGATGTCTAAGTAGGATTCCTCGGGGAATTTCAGAGAAACCATAAGAGAGAGCCAGACCCTGAGTGTAGCCACTTGCCTGGCTCATCTCTCTAAACTTTCTACAAATTGTTCACAGTGAAATGTCATTTAGGGCCTCCCTGGTGGCACTGGGGTTAAAGTCTCAGTACTGTGAAGCTATCAGCAGCCACCAGTTCAATCCCTGGCCAGGGAGCTTCCCTTATGGTGTAGTAGACCTCTCCTGTCTCGCCCGCTGCTCCCCTTAGAAGTGTATTTCAGTAGATCTGCTTATTCTGCTCCCACTCTGTCTCTGGTGAATTCTCTCATTTCTCCCCCCCCCCCCTACACACACACCTTTGGCCTCCTCCCCAGTTCTTGTAGGCATAAATAAAAATAAATCTTTAAAAAAAAAATGTGATTTAGCATTTGCAGACTTGGGTATGGAGATCCAATTGCATAGGTTTGGTTGAGTTATTTTTTCCAAATCTTTTCAGTAAGGGATGGTTTTCTGCTGGTGCCTATGATATGATTTTTGTTTCAAGACTCAGTGGGATTTAGCAAAGTGTCACTCATTTGAAAGAAGACAGAAAATGTTGATGAGAGGGATAAATATTTAGGATAATAAATAAGAGGAGATAGAAACCACAGAATGGAGGTTTTGCTATTGTATGTGACAGAAACAACTTAGGACAGCTGGAATACAAAGGAGTCGCTGATTAGGAGGGCAGGAGGCATATCACTGAATCTGATGGTGGCAAAGGACCTGGCCCTCAGGAAGAGCCTGGAGCAGGGGGCTGAACAACTAGTATAGAGAGAGCCTCACTCTGTCCTGTGTCCTTTCACTTATTCCCCTTCTGCTTCTCAGAAGATCTGGAGGGACAATGACAGATACTTTGTAGCCCTTGCACTGATAGTATCTTAGCAAAAAGGGACCCATTCAAACTGAGGGATTATTTCTGTCCAGATCTCAATTTATTTGGGGTAGAGGGCCGGGAAGAGAATCTGAATGGACTCACTTGGGGTCAGGACTCACTTGATTTGAATGATTGTGTCCTGGGGAGGGGGTAGAGCATGCAGGACTTCTGGGGTCCACTCTAGGGAAATGGTGACAATTGTCAAGGGCCTGCTATCCAGGGGATAGTGAAGTGTCAGATGTGAGAGAAGGCAGGTGGTTTAGAGAAGGAATTTTATTTTATTTTTTTAAATTTTTATTTATACATGCAAGTTGGGGTACAGGCCAGAGGCGTGGGGCGGCGAGAGGGTTCACCAGAGACAGAGCGGGTAGCAGGACAGGCAGATCAGAAATACACTGCTGAGGGGAGCAGCGGGCAAGGCAGGAGAGGTCTGCCGCGCCATGTGGGATTCTCCCCGGCCGGGCGTCGAACCCGCGTCGCCGCTGCCAACAGCTCCACAGCGCAGCGCTTAACCGCTGCGCCACCAGGGAGGCCCTAGAGAACGAATTTTAAAATGTTGTATTTGTGCGACTCTACTGAGCAAGTTATTCAATAACCCTCTCCAATGTAATTTCTTCAATGGTGAAATGAGGATGCCCATAGTGGTGTGATAAAAAGGTCTAATCTACATAAAGCTGATAGTTCATTGTCTACAATATAACTAATGAATAATGCTTGTTGATATTCCTGTAATAAATAAAAAATGAAAATGTTAAATATCCAGGGTTACTATGAGTCAGTTTCCGGGACTGTAGGAATTTGCTAGTGACATCTCAATTTGTAGTTCTCCCATCCTTGTCAATGAACATGAACATTTACATTTAAAACTACATTTAGTTTAATATTGAGGTTTATAGATACCCCCTGGGTCTTCCCTGCTCTCCCTCTGGTCTGCTAGAACCAAGCTTAGTGTAACTTACACTTCCAGGGCATCCTCTGTTCTGCTTTATCTGTTTTTGACTCTCTTCTATTTTGAACCTTTGAAACTGTCTAACACATACATTCCCAGGTCCCGTTGTCACCTTGGTTTAGTTTCCTTTTTCTGTTAACAACTTTATTCCAAATAGCTTCAAGTCTGTATGTACTAGAGACCTTCTTACTCTCTTTAATGATGTGAGCACCATCATTCTATGAGGGGGAATTCCTGTAGCCACTAAGTCCCCCTAGACTATATTTTCCATTCAGAGGAAACAAAAAAGACCCCAATTTGAGACTTGACCTACACAGGATATTATAACATGCAATCATTCAAATGTAATTTCTATATTTGAATGCAATATTATATCTATAGGTATATTGACTAGGTTGACCATAAATGAACAATGACTTGGAGAATACATCTGTCCTGCATGAGTTTTTCACTTAGGGAAGTTAATTATACTCGTAACAGCAATCTTGGGTTAGTGTGAACTGTTGATCATGAGTGAGCAATGGTCTTATTATGTAGAACTGGATATTATAAAAGGTCGTCATTAAAACAGAATTCTATCTCATTTAGGGGCCAAAGATACAAATGCAAAAGTTCTCAAATTAGGCATTTTGGGCAAGTTCCAATGTGATGGAGAAGGATAAAAGAAATATTGAGTAGCTGTGGTGGTAGCAATAATAAAAATCACTGGTGCAGTTTCCCTCCCCACATACTTTCCTTGCTGTTTCCTTCTCCTGGTGACATGCATGACTTATCCCAAGATCATTTCCTTCTTCTCCTCCTCATCTTCTTATCTCTGTATTTCCTGCCACCACCTTATGGCAGCCTTTCTAATCTGGGGAAGACAAAGGTAAGGGTCTCCTACTATACTGCCTTTCTTAAATCCTGTAATGTTATACATTTTAGTATAAAGAAGGAAAAATACAAGGCGAGATAAATAATTGTCCAGGGACCGAATAGGTTAGCAATGGAACTGGCCAGTATGATTCAGACATTGGGGGGCAGGAGTCGTATTTGAAATTTGTGGGTGTGGATGGGATAACTTTAGTTGTCTGAACAACTGGTAGCATCTGATGCCTGGGAGAGCCAGGTGTTCATTGACTTTGCTCAGCAAAGTCCTGCACGGTGAACAACTGTTCCACTCCAAGTGCCAGTAGTTCCACCGTTGGGAAATCTTAGTGCAGTGAAATATACTGATTATTTAGACCAAGGCTAACAAAATGGCCAATGAGTCAACAACTGTGGTCAACAGATGCCTTTTGTTTGCTTTGAAGCATGTTTCATACATTTAGGTTTGACTTCAGAGGAAAGTATGTTTACTTCCCGTTGAGTCCCAACTCCCAGTGGCTTCTTACCACTTTGCTCGTTTACATTACTCCCTTGGAACTTGAAGGCATTCTAATCTGTGCAGTGATTTTGATTTAGGTTTCAAAAATCTATACTATTGGGGCGGAAAAGAGAACCCTGAATTCTTCCTTTTCTTGGTTTGCTTTATCTTCCTCTCGTGATTGTGAACTGCTTAGTCTTGTGAACCATGTCCGGCATTGTTTCCAAGGGGTGGCTCCTGGGACATTACAACGAGGTTTTATTTTCTCACTTCTCTTTTGCCCTGATATGGATCAGTTGGTTCCTCCTGAAATTTGCATAAGTCCCTAGAGAAAGCACTTTTATTTTATTGCATGAAACATGACGTGCCTTTTTAAAAAAGGCTTTGAGGCAGCTTACAGTAACAGGACAATTTAGAAATAGAAACAGACCCACTTATGAGATCAATTAGAAGCCAAACAGCCAGGATTAATTTGTTACTTCAGTCAGACATTTAACTTAGCTCTGTGTGTCCTTGAATAAACCAGGGATGGATTATATAATTCCCATGGCGCAATTAGGAGAAGGGTCCACCTTTGGTGAGAGAGCTAGAACTTTCGAGCTGACATTGAGGTCTGAAAATAGGTTATTGCCCAAATTCTTATAATGTTATGTCTCCTATTAATATCTTCGCCTATCTTTATTTATTGTTTAAAAATGGATTATCCACTCAACAAACCAACAGTGTCACCAAAACCCTGGGTTTTGATGTGCAAAGGTATGGAGGAACAATAAATACTTTAGACAATAACTACTTTAGAAAACTTGTGAATGGCTAATATGCAATGGATAACAATTACAAAACAAATGATGTTTTGCTAAAGTTTGTCATGAAATCTAGGGCATAGCTATCTTTAAGAAAGCACACAGAAAATAGGGTAATAGAATTTGGGCATGTTGATGATGGAAATAGGTAACTATTTTTATATTAAGATTCTTTCTGGTGAGCCAATTGCTTTATTTAATTGACTGGTGTCAAGGGTTTAGGAAGCCTAGGATCTGTCACTATCCCATGAAGAACTTTTCTTTCCTGAATCTTGAAGTCTAATTATGAGACTGTGGCCTTAGTGTTTTGTGACCACAGACACAGAAAGGCCTCTGGATAGTTTCTCTTTCTGAAACAGTGTGATGGGTGAAAAGTCATTTGTTGGGACTGCAGGTGGATACAGAGAGGAGGAAGAAGACCTGGCTGGTGAGAAATGATGACTTGTCTGTCCCTGAGTTCTAAGGATGTGGTCCCTGGAGGCGCTGCTGCATTACCTGAGACATGCCACTGAGCAAGTTCCTGCTGGAATCTCATTACCCCAATAGCTATATGGTGTCCAGCAGGTTTGTTTGTTTGTTTTTCTAGAAACAAAATTTAGGGTCAAATTATTTTGACATACTTTTGATTTCTAGAACAATTCTTTCCCACTTAATCTCCTCACACATTTTAACAATACACACAGACATGCACAGGTATTTGCATGCATGTCAAAGGTGCACTGGCATCAAATATATATTAAAATTATAGTGTAAGAGACTTCAAGTTCTTTTTGGATGTCAGAGGAGTATGCACTTCAAAAAATTGTATAATTGTATAATAAGATATTCATTTTTTATGCTTTTTATCCTATCATATTTCTCTATCTTCCAACTGACTGTTTAACAGGACACTTCTATGTGACCATTTGGGAGCTTCACATTAAATATTTGTTGAATATCTTAAACTGTGATGCTTCTAGAAGAGTTTTAACACATTTTCAAAGCAGATATGATGAATTTTAATTTTAAATTACCATGAGTGAGGTGGCATGCGCTTTAGGTACTCCCGCCTTTCCTTGTGTCCTTGGATGTAAAGTGTGGCTCCTCTTTACTCTGAGATGCCTGTCAGTGTATTAAATGTATGACACCCCAATGGTCATTTTGGGGGTCACTATTTTGGGGGATCACCAAGTCTGGTAAATGTGGATACCAGTGTGGATCCAAGTGTATTCACCTTGGAGAAGCCAAGGCAGTGAGTCTTGGCATCCTGCTGAGAGGGGAAGTGTCTTCAGGTCTTTTGGAGGTTCTTGGGGGCTACTGGCGGGGGGGCACCAGACTTTCTGACATCTAGCGGCTGTTACATGACCGTGTGCAAATACCCAGTCACTAGCAAGTGGTGGCTCCAAGATTGTATTCATAGCAAGATTTTGATGGTGGTGTAAATACTCTAGCTCAGCTCTTATAATTTATTGAAACATCACCTCCCCACAAGGGAATTACAGGTTGATAATTACCATTTGTCCAGGTGCCATAAACCAAGTCCAGCAACGCTGGATTTCTCCATGGCAGAACTAAATGCTATGTTGTAAATGGGGAACAGGAGGGACTTTAAAAAGAAAAGATAAACAGCTTAACAGACAGGAACCTTGCAACACAGATGGGGTTCTTTTGCTACACATACTCCCTCATCTCTCCTCGCCACCCATCCTGTCTTAATCCCTGAAAATTCCTTTTTTAGAGGCACTTCTGTGATAACCAGCTTTCCTTTTGAACACCCCCAGAAGCTTTTGTTTTCATCCCAGGCTTTGTCTCTGGACTCTGGCTCAGTTTCCACCCTTCTGTGTTCTCCTTGTCACTTTGCTCCATTGGCGTCTGCACGTCCTTTTCAGCAGCGGCACAGCCTTTTCAGTCGCTGGCTCACGCGGGGAAACATCTATTCTGCAAACAGGACCCACTGAGGCTTCCACGTCAATAAAGCAAATTGATGGCAGGTTTAACACATTTCCCAATTATTGTCTGCAGATGCTTTTCAGAACAAACAATCCCCGAAACCCCTCACACACAAGAAACATTGCCCTGGCAAAATGATCTTGTTGGTAGCTTGGAAAGGAAACCCCTGACAAAGGAAGAATAGAAAATCCTCACTGGCAGGAGCTTCCTGGCCGGAGATCCCACTCCTGTTCACAGGGATAAGAGGAGGAAATGTCCCAAAGCATCACAGCCTGACCCTGGAGTTACCAATTTGGAACTGAGAGTGTGCTCACAAGAACCCTTCCCCTTTTTTTAATAATTGCAAAGCTAATTTTTTTTTAAACAAGTATTTTCTGTCATCTCAGTCTCACTTTCTACTATTGTGGATTCAGATGTTTAATACCAGCAGTGGTTGTCCCTTCTCCAAGCCTTTGTCTAAAGGGTCTCTCAGATGTGGTATCTGAAAGGCCTATCCCAAAGCAGGGAGGGTAGTTGGCTTCAAGCTTTTCTCCTGGCTTCTGGAAGGAGAAAGTAGGAGACTGGCACATCCAGGGATTCCTGATAACAGAGGGAGAGTCAGCATATATGTTGGCAGACAATCTCTGGTAAATGATTTATTTTCTTCACATTTTTCCTCTATATTTAAAATATTTCTTCTTCTATATCCCTTTTTCTTCATCATATCCCAAAAAATAACTAGAATATTAATTCCAAGACCTTTCCAGTTACCTATTGTTATCACATTCCTTTATGGGGGTCACCCCATCAAGGGCACCAAGTCCCCCCACTGAGTCAAGTCCACCGCAGTGAGGGGCCAGAGGGCTCCAGGGACTGCTGGACCTTTGTTTTTTCAAAAAGACTTTGAATTTATTTTGTGGTCTGTGTCAAATTGCCTCAATTCTTAGTGCAAATAACCCCCTAGCCTCAGGAAACAAGAAAGGGAAGTGGGGGAGTGTCTTTCGTGAAGTCACAGCTTCCAGGGAAACCCTACACAGATGAGAATTGACTGAAATCTGGCAAGGACTAGGGTGAGTGGGAGACAGTGATAAGAGGGGTGGCAGTCACAGCCAGGAAGCCTGGAGAACCTTAGCCATGCTTAGCTTTGGGGCTACTACATGCATGATGGAGAAGGGGAGGGAGGAGACCCTCTAAGGTTGCCCTGGGTGGTCGACATTCTTGAAGCTAAATTTGTGGGGACCAGCGGGCCCTGTGGGCACTGGACCAGAAGGCAAGGCCATGCTGGGTGGACAAGGGACTCCTCTGGGTGCTTCTAGATGTCGTTTTTGGAGTTGATGGGTTTTGAGAGTGGGATCCTTGGCTTTTCTCTGAGAAAGGATTCACCAGAGCTTCCCTTCAGCAGCACGTGGTGAGTTTCTCCACGACACAGAGACTTTAGATATAGTTAAAAGAACAGGTTTATTAGGGAAAGGGACAGGGAAGTAAAGGATGCTTGCATAGACAAAAGCAGACAGGAAGAGCTGCCCTGAAAGGAACAGGTTTGTTGAGAGAGGGGCCTGCATGGTTGCAGGCAGGCGGGCAGCCCTGAGGAGAGCTGCCTCCACTGAGGGAGGTCAGTGAAGACCCAGCATGGTATAGCTCATGGGCAGGCAGGCAGGCCACTACCCTGCAGAGGGACAGAGTTGGTAAAAAGGTCACCTGCATAGGCACAGGTGGGCAGAACGATGGCTTCCCTGAGCCATTGCAGAGACTGCACTGATATAGTCCTCTTTCAGTCAGAGGGGCTTTTTCCCTTCTGGAGTGGTTTGTTTGCTGTTGATTTTTAATATCTACTAGGATCTGAAAGGGACCTTTCAGAGATGTTACAATAGGTTCAATCTCCATATCTTTACCCCTGGTCTGAGCTCTGATACCTGCCTGTAGAGTCTGCTTTTGTGATCTCGGCATTTGGTATAGTTGGGTTAATGGTTATGCTAATCCCTTCTACCCCTCATCTCCTTGTGTGAGTCAGGAGGGATATTTTTATTTTAACTTATATTATTTTAACTTATATTTCCTCCATCACTTCCTTCCTTTTCCTCTTTAGGAGGGAACATTCCACTTTGTTCTAGCACCCATCCAAGTAAGGGCTGGAGCTCTGTATGGGTGGCTATAAAACGGGAGGAAAAAGAAGGTGGAGCTTTCAGTGGCTATTTGGTTCTCTGCCAAGTACAGGTAGCCTGTTCTCCCCCTTCTACCTGCTCAAAAGTGAGCAAAGTGGAACTTTTATGCCCTTATTTCCTCACAGACCAAATCCTAATTTCAAGGAGGCAGCAAAGTCTTCCCAATGTGACAACACAGAAGGAAAAGAGAGCCTGGGGGCAGATGTGAGCTTGCTAAAAGCAGAGCAAAACTTCTTGGGGCCATTCTGCTCCAGGGAGTGGGTAGAGGCCTGAACTTCAAAGAAATGTAAATAAAATGTTCCTCCTGCTCTGATTTTAATCACTTCAGTGGATGCTGTCAGTGAGGGGGTTCCTAAGTCTGTGGATTTGCCTACTCCTTCGAATAAATCAAAACTTTTCAGAAAAGGATAATTGGAGGGGACAGGGATGTTTTACCCCCAGAAAATTGGAGGTAAATATTAATTCCAGAGGAAAGACTCTGAGCCCAAGAAGTGCAGTTACAATGTGTTGCCAAGGAGCTACTTCTTTTCTTTTCCATATCCCTTGGAAGCAGATTGTGAGAGCAAAGCTTATCTCCCATTTTTATCCATTTTAACAATGCTCTGCCTACTGCTAGTTAAACTGAGCTGCCTTAAGCTCAACACAAAAAGCCCTTTTCAGAGCATCTAGCCGATAACTTTTCAAAAAAGAAAAGGAACCTTTTCACACAGCTCTCCTGGTGCCCTTTCATGAGCTGGGGCTGTGCAGACAGCCAGGCCTGAGATGGCTTCTGGGGACAAAGACATCACAAAGTATTAGGTCTACATTCATTCTTTAAAGTTCTGCCACATTCTTGCCTCCACCTTCTGTCTCTTTTACTGTACCCACCTGTCTTCTCCCAAATGGGCAGGCCCATCCTGGAGGCTGTGTGGTCTGCTTTGCACATTAGTCGGTAAAGGCTCTCCTGTGTTAAGTCTTGTCTCACCTTCATCCATCAGTGGGATTGTTACTGGGCAATAAGGAGGCACTAAAACTGGCCAAGGAGAGTGCCCAAATAGTATTCCAGTCACTGTGTGAGTTTTTCATCCTCACACATAATTGCAAGACCACTCAGATTCAGGGAACAATAGCAATGGGATTTATTTAACAAATGAGAAAACAAAGAGTCACTAAGGCCACAGTGGCTGATTATCTCACCCTGAACAAAATGGTGTCCAACAAGAAGATGGAAAGGCATCCCCTGCTCATGGATTGGAAGGATTAACATTATCAAAATGGCAATCCTACCAAAAGCAATTTACAGATTCAACACTATTCCAATAAAAATCTCAATGACATTCTTCAAAGAAATAGATCGACTACTGATGAAATTCATATGGAACCACAAAAAACCTCGCATAGCTAAAGCCCTCCTAA
>PVIJ01001891.1:0-59166 GCA_004024925.1 Scalopus aquaticus
GGGTGAGGGCAGCCAGACCCGGGCAGATTGGGAGGAAGCTCTTTCTTGTCTTAAACCAGAGCTCCCAACTCTGACCAAGGGATGGGAGACCCAGAGGAACCCCGTGAACATGGAAATCAGCTCGCCCTCGCCCTGCCTTCACTCAGGGTAAATCAAGTCACTGCACGATTTTTCTCGAAGACTTTGCACATCTTCTTTACCCTGCTTTGGGGCGGGGATGTCTCTGGGTGTGCTTTGTCTCCCACAGACCCCCAGAGGCGTAGAGACCTGGTTGCCCACATTCTGGCCTGCTTGATAATGCTACTCTGCTGGTTTCCTTCCCTTGTCTTCCTCACTTCCTCCACCTATGTTTCTAGAAATCACTTTTCACACAAGTTACTTACACTTGAATTCCTAGGTGGAACCCAAACCAAGAAGACGTTGAGTCTCAGTCCTTTCACCCTTAAAATGAAGATAACATCACACAAGGCAGGTAAGATCCAGAGCGATGGGATCCTGTCCCTCTCGTCTCTCTCTCTGGGTTTGACCACTCCCAACCAGTGTGTCATTTGAGCCTCTTAAAACAGTGTTTTCTCTTCTCTTGTCATACAATGGAGTCCTTAGCATGCTCAGAGGTGGTCAAGTGCCTCTTAAAGTGTGGAATCCTTGTTCTAGGTAAGACAAAGGCAGTGTGGAGCTAGATTGTCACCTCCTTGCCTTATACTTCTGTTGATAAATCCCTCTATGAACAAATGCCAGTGTCAGATCTCATTAGCCCCATGGTTCCTACAGCATTAAAGAGGGAACCAGCACTTGTTCTTTATTTTCTGGCTGTGTTATTTTGGGTCCCAAAGGCAGAGTTTTTCATGTACCTAGTAAATTGACATTGATGCTTAGCGTTCCAAACTGCCAGGGTTATTACAGTTAGGTTCTGTTTTCCCAGGTAAGACTGCCAGCAAAAGAACCTTTAGAAGGGTAGAAACTATGTCATTATTTTAGACCATTGAATTTTAAAATGACTTTTTAGGCAGCCCTAGATGATTGGTAAGAAGTTGGTACAGGGAATAAGGTCCTGCTGTAACAAGACCTGAAACATTTGACTTTGGCTTAGAGACTGGGTGGTAAGCAGAAGCTGGGGGAGTGGGAGGGGACTGGTAGAGGCTGAGGGGCTGAAAGGGTGTCTTGTGTGATGTAGGGTGGAGAGATTGGCACATCTGTGACTGTGGTGACTTGGAAGAGAACAAATGTTCTCATGAGCTTGTGGTTCTACCTAAAATCTTCTCTAGACATAATATTAAAACCACTAATTGCCTTCTAACTTATATGGTGAAATGTGGGAAGAGAGAGATGAACTAAATAAGGAGAAATATGGTTTGTAAGCGTATTTTGGAGAAATATAGAAAGCCAGGGCTTGCTGGGGTTTGGAAAACAAAACTGTCTCTTATCTTTAGTCTCCGCAACCAGTAAAGAAATATTTAAGTTGATAAGACTTGGGTTAAAGATCAAATCAAGGCAGAATGATGTTGTAAGATCCCTTAAGATCGCTAAAAGGTTTAAGTTAGTACTAAGATCTCAGCTAGACAATTCAAAGTCAGCTAAACTGACTTTTAAGAATCTTAAGGGTCTGTGTGTGTGTGTGTGTGTGTGTGTGTGTGTGTGTGTGCGCACGCGCGCGCATGTGAGAGAGATGGGGGGGCAGAGACAAAGAGAACTGTCATCTGTCTCTGTTGGAGTGAACTCAGTCAGATGAATTAGAAATCCATAAAGTTTTCAACAGAATTGTATCAGCAAAAACACTGCAAACTTGGACTAAAAGTGACTATAATCTTTCAAAATGAAAGTACACCGTTGGGTCCCAAACTGCATGAGCTGGAAGTAGGCTGAGAAAACAATTCAGCTGCAAATATCAGCCGTTTCTTGTGGAAAAAGAAAGATGACTAAGAGGTGAGAATCGAGGGAAGCAAGAAAGCTAGTTAGCTCATTAGCTAAGAAAGCCAAGAGCCCCAGAGAACAATGGACACAAGAACCACTCCTGGGGAACAGAACTGGCCTCTCATCCAGGGCTGTCTTCTGTCACAGAAGCAGGGAGAATTGGCACTATGTGTCTGGGTAGGTGTTGGTGTTGCTGTGATCCAGGGGCCTTTTACTCCCCTTTTACCAGCCACCCATCACCCAGTGCCTTGAGTCCTGAGACGGTATGTGAGAAGCTCGCTGTGAACAGTTGCTCAGGCTGTGCACTGCACAACGCCAGATGACATTGTTCACACTGTGGTCTGGGGAAGCAGCGCCCTGCAGGGATGTGGAGCTCACGTGTTTTGTTACAGGAGGACTTTCGGCAGTCCTGGCTCTGATGCTATGGGGCACGCAGAGTCCTTCTCACCCTGGAGCACGGTGGCTAGGCCTCTGACAGAGGCCAGAAAGGGAGAGCCTATAACAAGCATTGAGACTCCCAGGAAGAATGAACTGGACACCACAGGGCCTGCTCATGAGAACCTGGTGGGCTCCCCTCTCCTGCCCAGAGGCTGAGGCCTCTCTTGCCAACCTGCGGGGGATGCTGGCTTTTAGGGCCCTGCCTCCATCCTGGTGGGTACCTCTCCCTGAAGGCTCTCCTGGATCTGGCTCCCTTCTCTTCCCCCCAGAACAACTGGGTGAGGGGAGGTAGTAACCGATCCTTCTCCCCAGAGCCCTTCCTGCCCCCACCTTGGTGGTTGGGGAGACAGGGTGGTTTGAAGGAGGGGCTAGCGTGTCAGCCCAGCAATTCACCTGCTTCTAGCGGACTCAGCCCCAAGAGCTTGCCTCTTTAACATGTGGGAGTCTTTGAGCCCTGTGCTAGGCTGTCGCCCTGCTCATGGTCTCACCCACCCATTCAGTGGGTGTAAATCCCAGGCCCCCTCCCCCACCCTGTCAGAGGGTGATTTCAGCCCACCACGGTGATGGTTTATTACAGTTCACTTCCTGCTGTGAGTAAATAAGTTTGTCTTCTTTAAATTCCCTGGGCAATTAGGAGAATGAAAGACTGAGTTTTGGATTAACATTTATTTCCTCCAAACGTTTATATGAGGCCATTTTCCCACTGACAAATCGTGGGGCAAATTGTTCTCGAGAAAGTCTGTCCGCAGCAAAGGTGCTATGATTAAGCGGCTGGTGTAAATTTGGGCCCGTAAATCCTTTCCCTGGGTTAACGGATTTATTCACAGCAACTGCCATTATGGCCCAAAGAAATAATAATAAATGAGGTTGATTCTGCACCTGTTTCAGGGTAATTAATATGCACACTGAAGGGAAAGGAAGTGCCTTTTACAAACTGCCTGACTTGTGGCTTAACATCCAGAGTCACCCTGGGGTCCTCAGGCTGGCGGCCAGCCCGTTCCGGGGGCTGGCGCCGTCCGGAGAAGGGTAGAGGCAGGGGTCAGAGTCTGACCCCAAGCTCTTGTGTTGCAGGTAACAGAAGCCCTCAGGTACGCGTGTGTGGCAGGGGTTTTATAAGGGCAGGGGGCGAGCAGGACACCTGTAAAACTCAAATGTGGAGAACAGGGCAGAACCCCGTGGTTGCAAGTGACAGAAACTGAAGATGACAGAGTCCCAGGACTGAAGGCCATGCCGCGGGCCCTCGGATGGGACGGGGACTCAGGCCCCCCACGTCCTTCTGTTTCCCTCTTGGATCTGTTCCTTCAGGTTTGGCTCCTCTAAGAGGCTTCTGGGAAGGAAACCCAAGTCCTCATAGGTGGGAGATCCAGGTGCAACCCCACTTGCTCTTTCCCTGGGCTCCCCCATGCAGGGGTGAGGGGTAGTGTAAATTATCCCTGAGGCTTCTGTGAGGAGTCAGCCTGCCCAGACCCCGCCTAAGTCCATCCTGCCCAGAAGCGGTCTGCACACATTCGGGGTGTTCACTGTGCACTGTTCCCCTACATGCCCCCCCTTATAGACCCTGCTCATAGACCCCTTCTAGCTCTTCAGCTGCAGGAGCCTTGCCCAGTCCCAGTCAGCAGTCCCAGTCAGCAACCTCCTGGGCGCTCTGACTCCAGCCGCTGCCGCATTATCGCTTCCAGGGACTCAGCCCAGTCTGGTGACCTGGCCGCTCCAGGCGGGGGCCGGTTTGAGGGGAGTTTGGAGCCTGGACTTGCGGTTGGGATCTGTTCCGATGGCCTCTGCTGTTAGGTCCTGTCCGATCCGATCCCCAGTTCTCCCTCCCCCGAGGGGGAACTTCACTAGGGCCACGACCTGCCCCAGCTCAAACGTGAGGTTGCGAGCTCGGCTCTGGCGCGGGACAGCCTGGCCGGGTCCTGCTCACTCTTCCTGGCTGTGTGGCCCCGGCCAGGTTCCCCTAGTGCTCTGAGCCTCAGTTTTCTCGCTGTGAAGTGGGGATGATAACTTGCGTGCCTTTTTGTGCCCCAAAGTGTAAATGAGAGGGATTTTATGACTCTGCCCAGAGGAGAAGGGAAAGGTATACAGTGGAAGGAGGGAACCTCAAAGTCTTTTTGGAAAGACTCCCTGGACTCCCGCTGGACGGGGGCCCACCACTGGCCTCATTTCCCCTGCTGACCCCTGTAAAGACCCGCACCCCAGACAAGGTCACACTCTGAGATATGGAGGCTGGGGGCTGTGTTAGGATTTCAATATAGGGATCACACAATTCAACCCATGACACCTCCTAACAAGCCCACCAAGGTAGAAGTGATTATTGTTTTGCAGATGAGGTCAAGAGAGGTCGGCTCCTTGCTCAGGGCGGCTAAGGCAGGTAAGCTGGGTGCTGCGAGTGCTCAGCCTGGTGGTCCCAGGTCTGGTGAGGTCAGGGAGCAAGGCCCGGCCTCTCCCCTGGGCTTGTGGGAGGCCAGGCTGGCTGCAGGGCTGGAAGGAGGCAGGAGGAGAGCGGAGACATCCGTTCCGAGGCGGCTCTGCTGGGTCTTTTGTCTCCCCGTTCAGTGCCTGCATCTTATTACTCCAGCTAGGTAGATTTTTGCTTGGCTGAGCTGAGATCAAAAAGTAATTTTTCTTTTTGCAACAGCCAATTAGAAATTCATTTATTTTCACATTACGGACATTTGGCAAAAATTTCTTTGGCAATTTAGCTCCATTTATATAGTCGGCATAAAGGGAGACTGTGAGGCTGGGAAAAAAAAAAGGCAAGGCCCCGGGCAAAAATTAAATGCAGAATCATGTATTAGAAATGAGATGTATTTACTATTGTTTTTGAAAATTAATGGTGCATTTTTAGCTTTTATAATGTAATTTAATGATGCAATTCATCTAATAAAAAAGGAACACATTTTAACTCAGTCACACAGGCCTACTGGGGCACAGCATGGAACAACACCTTGCCACGAAGTGCTTGGGGCTCTTCTCCTTCTCTGTGAGACAGAAGAAAAAAAGAAAAGACAAAAATGGTCTGCGCGTGCCTGTGTGTGCGCGCGCGTGTGTACTTGTGTGCTCCCATCTGGGGTATCAGCGGGAATCCAATAAAAAGGACATTTTCTTTTTCCATATTGGAGTTTGAGAGTCTCACAGGGTAGGAGAAGCTGTTGATTCTGGAATATTGGAGGGTACAGGTGAGCCCAGCCAGCTGTGCAAGCCCAGGTGCCAGACCTGGTGGGTGGGAGGGGCGAATGGCGCCAGAGCCGGGCCGGGTCCGACCCTCTGGGACGGAGAGGTGGCCTGGGTGTCTGTCTGTCCACAGTGGTGGGCCACACTTGCTGCTGGTGGTTGGCTCCAAAACATCTCACATGCAGGCAAAGAACCTGGCTGCCACTTACCACTTATCCCAGTGTGGGGTGAAAGCCACAGAGATTCCTCTTGTAATGTGCCAGACGCAGGGGTGGGGTGGGGGGAGGCACGCAGGCCCCGCTTGTCCTTATCACCAGTTGGGCTCCCTGGAACCTGCTCTGATTTCCCACTGCCCCCTAGAATGGCAGCCCCTTGAGAGCGGGGCCCAACCCCCATCTTGCGCACGCTGAGCCAGCCCGCAGTCCACCACAGACTTGCTCAGGGTAATGTTTGACCTGCAGGCTGACTGGTGAGCCTGGCTAAAGGTAGCACTACCTGGAGCCTCTTGCTTGAGTGTCGGGAAGAGGTAGGCCCGGTGACCCAGATAGGTTAGCGGGCTTTGTCAAGTTCACCCAGCTAGTGAGTGGCAAAGCGAAGCCCTAACTGAGGACTGTCTCACTGAGAGCCTTAACCACAGCAGCACGCACAGCGGACCATGCGTGAAGGAAGGGTGGGTGCTTTCTCCAAGTCTTCCTGACTAAGGCGCTGGCATTTGAGCCCAGAGTTTTGGATTCCAAGTTGAGAACTTCTCTCCTCTTCCCACTCTACCCTCAGCAGGCAGCAGATAGAAAAGGGGGTTTTGGGGCTCAGTGGTGTCTATGGGGTAGCGTAGAGATGAGGACTATGAATATAAAGGAGGTCAAAGGACACCCTGGTACAGGTGTCCTGCAGATGTTGGGGTCTCTAGGAAGGTGCCCAGGGATAAGGTACAGAATTGTCCCTGGGCTGAAGTAAGTTGCAAGTCATTTTTACTCACTCTTTCTGCAATTATCTATTGAATATCTATCACAAGCCTAGAACATTCCTGGCTACTGGAGCCTCAGTTTCCTCATTTGTTCCTCATTGAAATAAGGCTCAGTCCTCAAAGTGTTTCTCAACAGGGCACACTGTTGGCATCCCGAGTAGGACAATCTGTTACTGTTCCTTTGCCCCTTCCCAGTCATTGTGAGACCCCCAGATGCTCCCCAACACCGCGTTTGAATTAAAAGTAGCAGGACCACGGGGGTTCTGTACACGTCACTTTAATGGCGTTTAGCACGTAGTAGGTCTTTTCACACTTTGCTGTCTCCCTTCTCCTTGCTTTTCCCTCCTTCTCCTTTCTCCAGTCCTGAAAATCTGCCCTAATGACTATCTCAAGCACTTGACCTTGCTGCTGTCAGCCCCTCCTGCCTCCCCTGGCCTCCTCTCTCTGGGCCCCAAAGTCCCTATACCCAGCTATATCCTCACCAAACTCCCAAAGCTGGGGTCCCTTTGCCTTTGCCCCCTTGCCTTTGAGCGCCCAGAGCCTGCCTGCCTCCAGGGAGCCCAGAGGATGTCGAAGGGGAGAGGCAAGCCCCCTCATTCTCCCTAGGCTCCCAGGATTTCCATGGCAACCCTTCATCCTGGGGGGCCAGCCCTTGGGCTGAGGCGCTCCATGGCCTCTTCCGAGGGGGCTCAGAGCACCTTCCCTCCCTGTGTATTTTACTCCACATCTTGCCCACCATACCCCGCTTAGCTCCTGCCCCCGGGCGCGGCACCAGCTGACTCACCCTGACCCTGTTCCCATGCCGGGGATTCCTGCAACCCACGGTGCGGCTCCCCGTGACTGTGGACTCCTAGGAAGGGCCCCGCACCGCAGGCGCCGGGCTTGCAGCCGACTCCAGGGACATCCTGCGCTCAGGCTGCACTTAGGCTCAGGTCAGTGGGTGGCAGAAGGTTTCATTCCTTGGTGCCGGGCTGCCCCTCTGACGCACAGGCTGAGTCACCCACAGGAGGGTGCGCAGATGTGGGGCGCCGCCGTATACAGCCGCGTGCGTCGTGCTCGCGAACTACTCTAGCGAGGCTACGCTTCTCTTCACCTTGCACGTGAGGAATTGAGTCCCAGAGAGGCTAAGAAAACTGCCCAAGACCACACAGCCGGTGAGCAGCAAACTAGTACTGGTCTTTGGGCTGTGTGGTTCTAGAACGCAGCTTCTCCACACATGGCAATTCTGCCTCTCATGGACACACATGTACACACCCCAAGACGTGCAGAGACGCAGATACACGCACAGACAGGCATAGAAACACACAGAGATCCACATACCTGTGCGGACAGGCATTGCACAGCCCGCATCCACACTGAGATCTGAAGACAACTACCGATCACACCCACACACACCTACACCTGCATATAGTCTTAGATACATCTGCACACACACTGGTCACATGCAAACGCACACACCAACATACACATCAGACATGGGGCATGCACACAGGGACTCCTTTGCCCATGGACACCCCCGCAGGGGCCCAGAGCTGACCGTTACCCCACCCCTCCCCGGCCAGGTACGCAGAGGTGCGTGCACACCCACCCCACTCACACACTTCTTGACATGCTTCTCAGGGTACTCACGCCCCAGTGCACGGAACGCCCCCCTCCCCAGGTAAACACTCCCAACACTCACTCAAACACAGTGATCCAATTTAAACTGAAAAGGGAAAACCAAGTTGAAAATTGAGGGGGGTTGCGGTAAAAGTCCTTCAGAAAGTATAAAGTTAATACACTGGAAGTGGTGAGCCGGCCGCCTTCACGATATCAATAACTCAGTATTGGGTTTCCAAAAAGACATCACATAATTTTTCAATGAGAAATCCATGAGCCCTGGAGATGCTGTTATGGTGTGAATTACAATGCACGCGGCTTGTCAGCCTTCGCCGTCAGCACTTTCCGGACGCCTTAGCGGGCGGGAAGTGCTGTGGCTGCAGCCGGATGGTTATTGTTGTTATTATTTCTTCCTTTGGAGCCTCAAATTAAGAACCCGGGAAGCCAGCGGGTCCCTCCTCCCCCGTCCTCCTCTAGCTGCACCCAAATCCGGAAGTTTTCTGGCTTGGCATTTCTTGAGGGTGGCCTCTGCTCTCTGCATCTCACCGGGTCCTGGGGCCCTAATTCTGAGCTAGACGGGCTTGCGGGTCTGGAGACCCCATCAGGACATGTAGGTGGGCGCCCCCTTCCCCTTCGGGGCTCAAGTGTCCCTGAGTGTCGTGGCCATGGGAGAACCCTGTTTTCTCAGTTCTGTCTCTGGGCCCAGGGTCTCCCCTCTGCAGACCAGCCTCCCCAGGGTGCCTCCCGAAGGCGCATTCTGGCTCTTGTCTTTGCTGACCGTGAAGTCTGGGGTACGCCACACAGACTTGTTTTGCTTTAGTGCCTGTTCATGGGGTCAGTCCACCCTACTTCCACCTGTGACTTGGTGGTGACTGGGAGCTGCTGGCCTGAGAACCCGTCCCTGACCCTCCAGCTTGCCCACAGCCTGCCCACAGCTCCACGGGCGTCTCATACCTCCAGGTGGTTGCTGAAGTTGTCCTCTCTTCCTGGGACCCCCTCTCCCTCTGGCATGCTTCTAGGGAACCCTGCGGCTCAACTGCCACGCTTGCCCTGCGCATCCTGAAGCGGTGCGGGCGCTCGAAGACCGCGCCATCTCTCCCGGCCGCCAGTGGTGTGGTCACTCATTCCTCACCCTGGGGGCCAGGTGGGTTGGCCTTTCTAGCTTCTCATCAGGAATTTTTAGCAGGAGACCCAGAATCCTCTCTCCTTTCTCCCATCCTTAGATTGGACGCCTCACGCACCAAGGGAAGATGGAGGGATTCTGCCTGCCAAGCTATTCAGTACATAATTACACACCTGTCACAGCCCGGCTCTGCAGTGCAATCATCCCCGCCCTGATTTCCAGGACATGTTTCGGAGATGGAGGTGGTGAGATGGGCTGGACCCTGGCTCTGCAGGAAGGGAGAGGAAAAAATCAGGAGGCAGTGGGTCCCTGGGCATGGGGAGCTCTCTTGGGGTTTCCTTGGGGCTCAGGCTCCTCTGAGGCAGCTTGGAGCAGACCAGTGGCATGGAGACCTCTGCTCCGGTATTGGCGCCACCCTGATTCAATTCTTCCTGGCTAGGAGGCCGCTTTCAAATGTGATTTCCTGTCTCTGTGCATCCCAAGCAGATATAAGCACTGTCTTTTAGGCACCCAGTTCCAAGTTCCCCAATACCCCAGTGACACTCATGTGTCACATTGTGGTATGGGGGACATCAAAAGATCCCAGAGCCTTGGCTTCCAGACTTATTTCCCAAGACCAGTGAAAAATTAAACAAGCAGAGCGCCCATGGGAGACTGGCGTGGGGAAGCCATGTCTTTTCTGAATGTGGACATTTGTAAAAGAACTGTTATCATTGTCATGATCAGTTCACATAAAATATATTTTAATAGCAAAAACTGAGGGAGGGATATGATTTGAGAACGAAGTGGAACCCTCCCAAGAAAGGAGAGATAGCAATGGTACACACATATGTGCATGGAGAAGATATCAGGGCAACTGGGAAATCAGTATTCTACAGTGAAAGATCAAATGCCCTCAAATAAAATTTATGGAGAAAGACATTTTCAGTGGGTGCAGAAACAATGATGACAGTAAGGAGGATGACGATGATGAAGGTGATAATGATGGTGGTGGTGATGGTGATGACGAAGGTGGCGGTGAAGATGGTGGTTGTGGTGATGAAGATGATGATGGTGAGGATGATAGTGAAGATGGTGGTGGTGGTGGTGATGGTGATGACGAAGATGGTGGTGGTGTTGGTGATGGTGAAGGTGATGGTGAAGAGGGTGGTGAAGATGGTGGTTGTGGTGATGAAGATGATGATGGTGAGGATGATAGTGAAGTGGTGGTGGTGGTGATGATGGTGATGATGAAGATGGTGGTGAAGATGGTGGTGATGGTGAAGGTGATGGTGAAGAGGGTGGTGAAGATGGTGGTTGTGGTGATGAAGATGATGATGGTGAGAATGATGGTGAAGATGGTGGTGGTGGTGGTGATGATGGTGATGACGAAGATGATGGTGAAGATGGTGGTGATGATGAAGGTGATAATGATGAAGATGATGGTGACGATGATGGTGATGATGAAGGTGATGGTGATGACGATGTCTGACCCTTATTGAGCTCTTACTGGGTGACAGGTGCTATACTCAGCACTTTATATGGGTTGTCTCCCCTAAGATGTGCAGTGAATTATCCTACAGAGTAGTTTCTGGAGGCTGCTACCATAAATTTCACAGACTGGGTGACTTAAAACGATAGAAGTTAATTATCTCAGAGTTCTGGAGACCAGAAATCTGCAGTCAAGGTGTTGGCTGAACTACATTTCCTCCAGAGGCTGTAAGGGAGAATAGTTCTTTTCCCCTTCTAGCTTCTGGTGATTGTGACATTTCTTGATTTCCACCACTCCGATAACTGTTTTCATCTTCACACTGCCTTCTCCTCTGCCTTCTCCTCTCTGTCTCATGTAATGACACTTGTTTTTGGACTTAGAGCCCATCTGAATAGTCCAGAAAGATCTCCTCAACATAATTTTATCTGCAAAGACTAATTGTACTAAACAGTACAATTCATAGATTCTAGGCATTTGGACATGAACATATCTTTTGGGGGCCATCATTCAACCCACTACATACCCCTCTTATGGTAAAGAAAGTTAAATTTCTAAAAGTTCTTTAACCTCATCCGAAATTGGACAAGTATACAAATCTGACTCCAGCCTAAGACTTCATACTTATAGAGAGGGGGCAATTTAGGGGTGGGGTTCACCCTGTCTGTGTGTAGACAGGAGGGGCTGCTTCAAGGCAAGGTCATATTTTTGGGCCTTGGTATTGGGCAGTGGGTTAGCAGGCATAGGAAGTAGAGGATCTGGGGACTTGTTATGGGGAGGGGGGATAGAGGAAGAGCAGATATGTGATTTCAGGTACTCTTTTGGGTGAGCAAACTTATAGAGTCGATGTTGGTATCAACAAGAATAGAAAGGATTTGGGCTGAAGGAGAAGACGAGAGAAAGAGAGAGAGAGAGAGAGAGAGAGAGAGAGAGAGAGAGAGAGAGAGAGAGAGAGAGAGAGAGAGAGAGAGAGAAAGTAATATAGTCTAAGGAACCATTATGTCCAATCTTCAGCTTGAGGTTGTTCCTGGTTCTGTATTGTTCTCTTCCCCATACACCTCTGGGAAGGCTTTGCATACAGCCATCTTGTATTAATGGTGTCTGAAGGAATGAAAAGAATGTCAACTGGCGCTCTTATTTGAGTTCAGGCAGGAGAAAATGGGTTCTGACAGCAGCAAAGGAATTTAAGTGAGTATTGGGTAAGCCGGTGACACTTACTCACAGGAGTCTCCCTCGGACCCCCGGTGGAGGTAGCTAAATTAGACGGCTCCATGTTCCATCACTTCAAAGCGTCCCTTTCCTGTGATCCTTCTGGTGAGATGATGGACAAGGCAGCTGACTGCAGGGCTGGCAAATGGGAGGCCCTGGTAGTTGGCCTTGGCAGACATCACTAGTTGATCTCGGTGTATATCCTTGTGGGGACCTCAGCCATCATTAGCTGATCCCTGGTACAGGACCTCATGGAGCCTCGGGGAAGCTTCCCTGTATCCGGCAGCCATTGCCAATAGACCATGGATGGGAACATTTCTGTTCCTGAGCAATGTATGTGTAATTTAGATGAGATTATCATTGTCCTTGCTCAGACACAGCCTTGCATTCCTAGGGGTGAAGGGTGACCCATCCTGGGGGTCCAGATTCTGCTGAGGCTTATAACCACCATGTTTCTGCCATGCCTTAGATTCTTGGGTGACCCACCTAAGGAAATCTGAAAGGACAGTTCCTGGGGGGGGGTGTGTGTGTGTGTGGGGTGGGTGTCAAGCCCTTCTGACCCCATCTCCAGCCTGTGGCCTCTGCTTTGCTCTGACCTCACCATGGGTCTGTCTTCGTGGGTTCTGTCACACAGGTGATTATTTGCTAGCTTCCACCCACCCCTTAATCCAGTCAGACCCAGGGCTGCAGAGTCCTCGGCTGTGGGTTATGGCCAGGAGGGGAGAAGTGGGGGTGGGGTGGGGACGAGACACACTTGGAGGCAGAGCCTTCCCAGTCAGCTATGGAGCTCCTTGATCATCCTAATATGCCTCCAGGTGGAGGTACTTGGCTTCCTTCTGCACCAGCATCCTCCCAGCCTTCCCCAGGAGTATCTTGGGTAATTCCCATCAGTGGATTTTTTTTTTTTTTTTTTTTTTTTGCAGAGGAAAAGAGAAAAAGATAGAAAACCTTCAGTGTCAGGGTGTGGGCTTAGTTTACATTCTGAGTCATCTCTTACTTGCTGTGTGACTTTGGGCAAGTTACTTCACTCCTCTGAGTTGCCCTCTATAAAATGGGATTTGGGGAGGGTTAGATGGTCTAAGTGTTCAGTTCAGTAACATGCGCGGAGCATGTGGGAGCAGCTCAGTGAGTGAAGGACGTTACTGCTTCTTACTCCTCTCATGCTTGTTGCCGGGGCTGACGTTGGAGGTCAGACTTGGGGCTCTGGCTGGGTGTTTGTACCTCTCTTTTCCTCCCCAGACCCGCAGGAACAAAGCTCTCTCTCACCATTTCAAGGAAGAGAGGACACCGACTTTGCCTTAGCAGAAACAAAACCCAAATAAATCATCTACGGGGAATCCAGCAGGCTAATAGAATGTTCCTAAAAGGGCATTTTATTTTGTCAAATTGCTCTAGTGCTGCTGAACTTTGGTTGCATTTCTTTGCAGTCTTTCTGGAGGGTTTGCAGGTGATGAGAAGGGGCTGCCTGGCGTTCTGTCCGGCGGAGGGGCGAGGGCGGAGGGGCGAGGGCGGAGGGGCGAGGGCTACTTTCCCCAAGCGCTAGCTCTGCCCCTGCTGCACCGCGCGCCCACGGCTTCCAGTCCGTTACTTCTGCCAGGGCAGCGTGCGGGTTGGGGGCGTGGGCGACTCCTCGGCGGGTGCCCCCTCAGAGCAGCTCCAGCACCCGCTTTCGCAGCTGGGGGCTGCCGGGCTCGCTCCCGCCCCCGCGTCATCCGCGCAGCCTCGTTCTTCTCCTTTTCCGAAAAGCCGCGAGTCAGCACAGGCGTGGCAGGTGTGCTCGCTCCCCGAGGCGCCTGGGCCCGGCACGGAGAGGAAAATGCAAACTCGGAGAATCTCCAGTCAGGCGGGGGCACTGGCCTCCGGTGCAGGGGAGAGCTGCTGGAAGGAAGCGCTGGGAGCCGGCCAGGTGGCGGCCGCCTCCCTGGCCAGGGGCGCCCTCCTCTCTGCTGAGGAAGGGCCCCATAAGTGACTGCAAGAAGTAGGGCAGCTGTCCCCCTCCACTCCGTCCCTCCCTCCTTTCCTTCCTTCTTCCTTAACTTCCTTCCCTTTCTCCCCTCCCTTCCCTTCTTTTTCCTCCCTTTCCCTCCTCTCATTCTCACTTTCCTTCCATCCTGCTCTCCCTTCTCCCTCCCTTCCTCTCTCCCTTTCACCCCCAGCTCTCTGCTTAGTGGCCGACAGCAGTGGGGCCAGCAGTGGGGCCAGCGTCACTGCCTGTGATCTGCTCACTCCTGAAGTCTGGGCTGGTTTTCCGGGGGCCTTCCTGTTCCTAGAGGGGCAGAGAAAACGCCCAAGGAGGGGCCTCAGTTTTTCAGCTGGAATCTAGAGGGAAGCGCGTTTCCATAGAGGAACAGCTCGGCGAGGCTGGGAGGGGGAAGCAGCTTGGCGCCTTAGGATGCTTCCGGGTCCAGGGCAATCGCGTGTGCTGATGTGGGTCGTTAGTGAACGGAAGTTACGGAGCCCCGGCCTCCTGCCAGTCACCTGTGTGAGTTCAGGAGAGGAGAGAGATGGCTCAACAAGCTCACGGTGTGATGGGAAGTGTGGGAGACAGTTCAGGAGACTCACTCGGACTTGAAAATTGGGCAAACCTGGACTCGAGTTCTTTCCTGTCAGCATGACCTCTGGCCAGTCACTTCAGCCTCTCCCTTGTAGAATAGGGGTGGTGGTGCTCCTGATGGGTGCTTTGGGGGATGTTTGGGGGAACGGAATTGTCTCGTGCTTGGGAAAGTGTCTAGTGCTACATGTGTTATCTCATTTTACTTTCATGATGACCTGGAAGGGAGCTATTAAAATCTCTCCATTTTACAGATCTGGAAATGGAGGCTCAGAGAGGTTGAGCAACCTGTCCAAGGTCACACAGCCAGTAAAGGTACAGAGCGGAGACAGAAACTTAGGCAACCTGACTCCCAACCCTGAGTGTTTGATCCTGACTTCCCCAAAGTCAGCACGTTGACTTGGAAACAATTTAAACGACAGTGAAAGGTGTTGAACACACACGGCAGGACCCTGGGGGTAAACGCAGGGGTGGATCTTCAGAGCTGCGGGCCTTCTTTCTATCCACCGTGTCTACCATCCCAGCGACTGTATCTCCCAGGCTCCATGGGGTTGGGTGGGGAGAGGAGCAGGGGGACAGGGGAGGAGGAGCTCGTGAGGGAGGGGAGGGGGAGGACCTTGTCCCTCCAGGGAGAGGCTCCCTCTCCCAGATCCCAGCAGACAGTGCTCTGGGATCTAGTGCTCCAGCCCAGGCCCTCTGGCTTCCCGTCCCTACAGCTGTACTGTTCCCATGGGGCTTCTGTCCTCTTGACATCCCTTCTTCCAGGAGCTTTTCGTCTTTTCAGATCACCTTTTGTCCGTGAGACCCCTCAAACTCTCCGGGCCCCCTTTCTGTTTCCTGGCTCCGGCCTCTGCCTTCTATTTCTCCTCTCTGCTCCTCCGGTATTCCCACCCCTCCCCGAGAGTGAACAGTCAGGCTCCTGAGGTCTAGGACTTGGGTACGACTTTATTTATGGCTAAGGATCAAGGGAGACATGCGGCCACTAGAAGGGCCCTATGGTCATTACATGAGCTGACCACACGATGGCACCCTGGGACCATCAAGCACATGCCCAGTTCATCCTGTGGGCATCTGGTCCACCATCACCTGGTGGCTCATCTCTCCCGGGGAAATGTTCCACAGCACCGAGTGGTCTCTGCTAATCTCATCATTGTCCTTCTGCCCTGGTACCTCCTCCCCACCCCACCCCTGCACCTGGGCAGTCGACTGCTGTGTCTCCTGCTTGTCCTGGCCAGACAGGAGCCCTCACGGCAGGCCGCGCGTGACAGAGGGGGGTGGAGAGGAGAGAGGAAGGGAGAGGAGAGGACGGTCAGGGGTGGAGGCTGCAGCCACAAGGAAGGGGTCATTTCTGAGGTCCGCCCTCTGCAGACCCAGCCCCAGGGTGACCTCTGGGAACGCTTTAGGACTGGGAGACGGAAACTGCACGCTCATCCTAGGGGCCATGTGGCTGCTTGACTTGGGGCCCCAAACACAGGCCTCACCTCCTGGAAGCCTGAGGGCCAAAGAGTCTGAGCAGGAGCAAGAGTCTAGAGCTCCAGTGGGGGCTGTCCAGACACTGGCCCCAGGCAGCCCCCTGTGGCCCTTCCCCAGGCGCAGCTCAGAAGCTGAGGAGCTGCTGCCTCACAGGGCAGGCTGTGGGCCAAGCTGGGCATGAAAAAGGGAGGCTTACTTCTATCAAAACAAAACAAGACAAAGAAACCTCAGGTGATGTGACCAAGAAGGAGTTTCGTAGGTGTTCAGAGAGCAGTGACAAGTTAGAAGAACAATAATGATGCTGAAAGTGGCAACAGTAATGTAACTAATTTTGTGTCTGTTCACTCCATGTTGGACACTGCTCTAGGCCTGTGCAAGATTTTATTTGGGTGGATTCCCCCATGAGGGAGGGAGTAGGAGAGGATTTCAGAGGAAAATCAAGCCTGAAGAGGTGGTAGATTTTGAGCCTAATAAAGCCCAGGATACATGCACAAGAAGCTGAGGCTTCCTGTGGCACGCCCTCCGATTGACGGGGTGGAGAGAGAAAACCCCTTCCGTTTAACTCGCCACGAAGGCTAGGCTGTCTCTGCAGCCTCTTCCATTTCTAACTGCTTTCCTGGTGGAAGGATCCTGATTTAATAAGGCAATAACCAGAGAAATGCATTTCAATTGATTATTAAGCACTTGTTTATTAGGGCTCAGTAGCTCTGACCCAAATCGCTGCTAAGCAGTCATTAAACAGCAAAGAAGATGTTTCTGTTTATATATTTTGTTTATTTACCATCATGAACAAACATTATTGCATCAATTAAATGTCGATTAGGGGCCCATGATTTGAATTAGCTTATATATATAGTGTCAAATCATTTTCCTGTCTCTTTTGGAGATCTCATCCATTTCTGCTTCATTATTAGAAAAGGTTTCTATCTAATGTCAGAGGTTGTGGCTGGCTGTTTGGCAGTTTCTGAACACTTCTAGAACTCATCTTCCTTTTGGTGTTTTTGCCCTGAAGCCTGTGACAGGGACATTCATTCATCAATTGCTTATTCATGGAGGTGCCTTTCTCCATTGTGATTCTTTGCTTTTGGGGTGGCTTCATTTCTTAACACACAAAACAGACCAAAACAATACACCCATCACAAACCCTTAAGTGTCTATTCTAGGATTGGAAAATTGAGTCGCAGAAGTGAAACTAAGCTCTAATGTCAGAAGTCAGTGGCTTTGAAACCCGAAACGAAGTCCTGTCTCCTAGTCATGTAGCTCAGGAGCATCAAAGTAACATATTTCAACAACTTTTAACTAATAATTCAGAGGAAATTTGGAGACATTTCAAAATGTATGAGAAAAATACTTTTAAAAAATGGATCCCATATAAATCTTCTTGGCTTTTTAAGTCAGACAGAAGGGAATCTCAGGAGGAATCCCAGCTGGGTTGGGCCCATCGGAGCCAGAAGGGAACCTCTCTAATCTCCGGCATTTGTCTTCCTTCTACTGCAATCACTGGGCTGGCAGAAGGAGGACTCCCCATGAGGAATCTGGGCACCCAGACTACCCAGGTGGGAGAGGAGGCCAGAGTGCGGCTAATTAAAGCTTTTCCCCACCCTGGCCCCTAATCCAGCCCTGAAATTTCTCCGAGTGAGCCTGCCCCGGGAGGAGCTGAGTTCAGGCTGTCTTGGGCCAGTCCCGTGCAGGGCTGTGCAGGGTGGAAGGCCGCGTACAGCTGGACCCGGGGGCTGGCAGGGAGGCCAGGTCTGGCTACTCCTCGCAGCCAGACAGGGAGGGGCGACCTGTAGCCCCAGAGCAGCTTCCTCTGCACAGAGGAGAGAAAGGAAGAGAGTTTATTGGAAGGCTTCCAAGTTCTTCTCTTCCACTTGTACCCAGACCTTCCCAAGCTGCCTTTAATGAAGCAATTGAATTATCAGATGACGTCCTTTGTCCAACATGTAACAAGCTTAGATCCACCTGAAGTGTTGAGGGGCAGGGTCCAGCTCACTGCCCTCTCATGGCACCCAGAAGCCTCTGGAAATCCTCTTGTTCTGCAACCCCCCAGTAGTGCAACATGAGGACTGCTCATGAGGTCTCCAAGTGGCTTTGGGGCAGCACTAGGTGCCGGGGGGGAGGGCGAGGTGAGTGGAGGACGCCAGCATCACATTTAGGTGCCTCCCAGGCTCAGGAGCTGAGCCTGCCCCCATGTGACCTGAGAGAGGCCCCCTTAAATGTGACCCCCCAAACTCCTCACTCGCCTGACCCCTGATGGGGTATCCTGCATCTAAGGGAGCCAGGCGGGGCGAGAATGAATGGCACTATCCAGCCAGCCACAGGGAGCAGCCCCCCGGCTCCCCACGGGCAGACAGCAGAGAACAGTACTGTTTATTACTGCTGTGATTCTAAATTTAATTTTTGATGCAAAAAGGCATAAGATGTGGGAAGAAACAGATAAACATGCCCATATTGGCCCCCACACCAACCCTGTAATAAGCCTATTTTGTAAGTGGGGGTTTGGAAGCTTTGAAGGCCTTGTCTGAGCTCACACTGCAGTTGGTGATGCAGTTGAGCCCTCCACACATGTCTGATTTTCCCCTATCTTGGGCTTGTCCCCCCATGTTATATGGAGAAGTTGGGTATATGGGCTCCCCGGGCAGTGAGCTGACGTCTTCAAATAACCCCACTCTAATATAAATGCACCTGTGCTGGTCGGCAGTAACTGCGTTTGCCAAGCCAGCTGCACCCCCTGCCTTCATTCCAGCAAAGGTCATCCCAAGGTCACCTCACCTTGCCCACAGAGGCCACGTGACCCAGGTCGGGCCAGTCAAAACTCCCCACCCCCCAGACGCCACATTTGATCCAGGAGTGGACGTGGGACCCGCGTCAAACTAGTGTATGCCCCAGGATTTTTCAGTTTGGGCTGGAGGAGAAGTTGTCTTTTTCTGGGGTCCCTGAGCTGGAGGGAAGTGAGGGACCACGGCAGCCAGAGCGGATGGAGACAGACGGGGGCAGGGAGCTGGGCCCCATGGGCCGGTCTTGCTGGCAAGGCCCTTCTGTAGCTCTGTGACCTGCCCCGGCACTCGTCCCTCCCAGACATGTCAGCGCAGTTCAGGTCTTGCTTTAGACCATCCTCCATCCTGAGAAGGAGGGGGGCTCTCTGAACCCCCCTCTCCCCTGGCACTCCTGGGTGTGTTTGTGCCTCTTTCTCCCTCGTCCCAAAGTCCATGCTTTTTCATGCAGTGGCTACGGGTTCTCTGTATACTGGTTGCTCCCAGCTAATGTCTTTAGCTTTTGTTTTTGATTATGGTAAAATATGCCTAACGTAACATTTGCCATCTTATATTTTAAGGGTACATGTCAGAGGTAGTAAATTAAATCCATGTAGCTTGTGTGACCATCGCCATCACCCATTTCCTGAACTCTTCATCTTGTAGAACTGAAGCTCTGTACTTATTCACCATACTGTCCTCAAGGTTCATCCGTGTCATAGCTTAAGTCAGAATTGCTTTTCCTTTTCAGGCTGAATATGATTTGACTGTATGAGCAGACCACATTTTGCTTCTCCTTCATCCGTGGAGGGACACTTCGGGTGCTCCCACCTATTGGCTATTGTAAATAATGCTGCTACGAACGCGAAGCTGCAGGCATCTCTTCCAGACCCTGCTTTCAGTTCTTCTGCACAGCTGTCCAGAAGGGAGATTGCTGGGTCATATGGTAATTCTACTTTGAACTTTTTGAGGAACCCACATCTTGTTTTCCATGGTGGCTGCCACTATTTTGCATCTTACCAAAAGAGCACAAGGATTCCAAATTTTCTACATTTTCACTAACATTTGTTATTCTCTCTCTCTTTCTCTCTCTTTTGGTAGTACCCATCCTATTGGGTGTGAAGTGGTCTTAATGTATTTTTAATAATGACAACTATATCAGTTACACTGCGTAAGAACCACCCCCAGGGCCTCCCTGGTGGCGCAGCGGTTAGGCGCTGCTCTGTGGAGCTGTCGGCAGCGGTGATGCGAGTTCGACGCCCAGTCGGGGAGAATCCCACATGGCGCGGCGGACCTCTCCTGCCTCGCCCGCTGCTCCCCTCAGCAGTGTATTTCTGATCTGCCTGTTCTGCTCCCCGCTCTGTCTCTGGTGAACCTTCTCGCCGCCCCACGCCTCTGGCCTGTACCCCAGCTTAAATAAATCTTTAAAAAAAAAAAAGAACCACCCCCAAATCAGTGGCTTAAATGCCCACATTTATTCAGCTCATGATTCTGAGTTGGCAAAATGGGCTGAGCTCCGCTGGGGGACTCTTCTGGTCTTCGCCAAACTTATCCTACGATGCCATGCAAAGTCAAACTGCAGATTCAGGGAAGCGAATAATAAGCACCATTCCCCAAATCTCTATCATAACAAATTTTGAAAAGCTTTCCCATCAGACACAAGATTTGCATTGGACTCACTCTGATGGGCTTACCCAACTTATATGTTTCAGAGGCTCTGGTTCACACTGACGAGACTAGACTGTGCTGGGAGTCACAGAATCAAGGCCATTGATACCTCGTTCGTTTGCAGTTGACACGAGGTTGGCTCTCTCCGTAGCCCTGCGTTGTTAAAGACAGCCATCATGCAGTTGCATTTTCCTTCACCCTTGGAAGGTTCCAAGTCAAACCCAGTGACCAGGGGAGACTCCACAGAGCTCCACAATCTGTTTCAAGCCTCAGAAAGCCAAAACTAAGTGAAGACAATGGTTTCCAAAGCTCAGAGCCTTTCTAAGAACTGGATAAATACAGAACTGGTTTTAACGGTGAGACAGAAGCACGAGAAGAATCTGCAAGTTGCTGGCAGCATGTTGGAGTTACCACTGAGGTCGTCAGCGTCACCCTCAGTGGGTGTGCTCTGCACCGTGCTAATGACGTGAACGCATTTTTGCTCTTTATCCCTTTTAGGACTGGATTTTACTGTTTGCAATTTACAGATTTGAAAATGGATGTGGCCAGAAAGAAGTGACACGGAGGCAGGGCTGGATGGAAGGATGGGTCACATCTGTGAGAACTGGGGGTTGGCTCTGGCTAGAAAGTTGGGGTTGTACTTTGCCTCTGGGCTGCCAAGTGACAGAGATTAACTGGGGATCCCTGTGATAGGTGTTTCGAGACTCAGTTCAGTTCCAAAGAGTCCCAGGCCTCACTCAGCCTTCCCAATGGCCCTTGCCTGGAGTGGAGCTCCCTGAGCTGTGGGCTCTGCCCTCCTTCCTCGTCCCATCAGACCTTGCCCTTTGTCCTCAGCTCCCCCTCTTCTGAAGTCAGTGCAATCTGCAGTTCACCCTGAGGGGGAAACTCAGTGACTCTGCGCCCACCCTTCGAAGCTTGAATGTGAGCCACATACATCCTCACTCTCCTTCTTGCACCCAGGGTGAACTGGCTTCGGGATTTCCAGATGTTCCTGCAGAGTCCAGACAGCGCTCGAATCCTGCTCGGTGCAGCCCTCCACCAACCAGCCCACCCGCCAATGTGCTTCTCCTCTGTCCTTGTCTAGGGGAGATGCTGCAGTGGCGCTTTCAGCACAAGCCCATCACTCCTCCCCAGGCAGCCAGTCTTTCTGTCAGTTCTGCTTTTGACCTAGAATTCAACACAATTCAACAACGTTCCCGAGAACCCACTGAAGTGTCAGGAGCAGGGATGAATAAACATCCGACGCCAGAGGAGCTCCTGTGCTGATGCGCCGAGCGGATTTCAGCTACCTGTGAGCAGCAGCTTCTCTGGACTCAGTCTTTCCCATCCGAGATTCCACCCCCCCACCATGTGTCTTTTTGGGCGGGACTCCACAAGGCAGTCCAGTGGGGGAGGGGCGCGGCCCCCAGGGAAGTGGCAGCAGCTCAAGGTAAGAGAAGGATTGTAGGTTGGGCCAGGCTGCGATCGGTGAACAGTGCCTCTGGCTTGAGCGGTGGGTACGGCAGTCCCAGGCTCTCTGATCGGGTAGTGTGCTCTGGAGCACTGGCCAGCTGACCACTCCGGCACAGTGGGGCAAAGAGCTAAAGCATCAGGGCCTTAGCAACCCAAACAGGAGCAGAGCAAGAAGGAAACTGAGGCAAAGGAGTAGCCGGTCCAGCTGAGGCAGGGCGGACATATGCATGTGGGGACCCTGCAGATTCACCCAGCTGTAGAAAGACTCGAGGAAGCTTGGGCTGGTGCTTCCCCCCCACCCTGCCTGGCCCTGGTTCAGGCTCAGTGGGCAGCGGGGTCTCCCTGGCAGCCACCCTGCCTCTGCCAGGTGTCTCTCCAGCATGGCACTGGCCGCCGGTGCCCGCCTCCAGGGCAGGTATTCACGTCATTCCCGAAAGGGACACCCAAAAGGGCTTCTTGACCATCACAGCTTCCTGCCACCTGCCTTTCCATGGAGGTTTCCAGAATCTACTAAGTAGATGCATAAAGAAGCAGAGAAAGGAGTGTGTGTCTCAGCCTCCATGTACACACACACACACACACACTCAGATCTACTTCATCAGAATCAGTTTGCAAACTTCATTTCTTTAGGATGAAGAGAAAAGAAAATTATTATTAACATATCAATGGCACCTCCATGCTGGGAACAAGATTACTCTCAGGCGCACGCAGGCTCCGTGTTTTCAGTGTGCTGTCTCCGCACTGCACCCTCCCCCACCTCACCCCCACTCCCTTTTTATTTTTATTTTTTTTATTCCTCCAAGCTTGTTTCTCTTGAAATTTCCACCTTGTGGTTGTGTACTGCTGACTTCACATTTGCTGTGGTGTGAACTCCACATCTGTGAATGGATGACAGGAAAGATTAATAGCCCTGCTCCCTTCTCCTTGACTGTGGGCCCAGCTAATGAATAAATAAATAAATAAATAAACAGAGCTCCAATACCCTAAATAGAGACCCAGAGCCGGGGAGAAAACAGCATTTTGCTGAATCCATTCTTTAAGGAAAAACCCAACCTCTAATGATCTCTGATTTACATAGTCGGCAGTTTTCTGCTAAACATTTTACAAAGACACAAAAGTTTGGGGTGGAGGGATGGCCCCCACACTCTTGGCAGATAGAGGCAGGGGGCCCGAGAAGCCGGTGAGCCAACAAGGGTGGGCGTGAAGCTTGGGCTGCTGATGAGAGCTAGCAGATTTCCCACCCAGACCACCTCAGACCAGGACCCTTCAACCAAGTAATGGAGAAGAGGGTGACCAGCTGACCCTCGAGGGGTCCCCGCAAGTGGCTTACAGTATGGGTGGGGGGAAAGGTGAGGCTTCATCAGCCAGCGTAGAAAGTCTGTGCGTAGGAGGAGGTGGGACAATTCTCTCCCTCCTGCTTCTGCCTTCTTGGCAATTCCTGTGAAAGAGACGCTCAGGGGCGTGAGGGGAAGGTTTCTCGAGCTTGAACACTTGCAGGTTTGCTGGACAGCTTGTTCCAATGCAGATTCTGATTCCGCGGGATGAGTGTCTTTATTTCCAGTAAGCTCTATGTTCCCTCCTCTGGGGCTCTTGTTTGGGGCTGCAGGCAGAGTCACCCCTTCTTAACATCTCTGCAACGTGGTCTTATCTGGTTCTCCAGCCTCTGCTGACTCTTGGGCCTCCTTATTCCCAGGCATCTCAGCCCAAACCTGCAAGCACATGTGCTCTGGATCAGGCACGGTGAATGCGGTTTTCACGGGTGCCGTTTTGAAGTCCTGTTGCCTCTTGGTGGTTAACACTTCTTGTGCCGGCTATTTTCTGTGCCACCGCGTGAATGGTATAAGCATTCAATAAAACACACACAGCTCCTGAACTACTGGATATATTTTAATGAAAATTTAAAAGCATAGAGATTAAAGCTTCTAGACTGAGTATGATCAAAGAAATAGCTCCTAATAGTTCCAAATAAATCCACCATGGCGTGAAAAACCGGAGACTAGATGAACACGTGAATACGTGAGCGGAGCAAAAAGTGTTAAGTGGATCTTTAATGGGTCAGAAGAGGCTACAGCTGTGGCCCAGCTGAGGGCAGGCAGGCTCAAGACAGCGGAGGCTCTGTTGGGTTGACCAGAGGCTCGGTCAGGGGCAGGGGTGGAGGCCCAGTGTTCTGGGCTTCTCTGTGTAGCTGGGCGGCAGGTGCTCCACACAGACAGATACCTTCCTGGTCCTGTGAGCTCCTTCACGCTGATGATGACGCAGAGACCAGTGCCCCAGCAGCAGGGACAGGAGTCCCCAGCGCCATTTTTCAGGTTCGTGGTCCTTTGGTCTAATGAAAACAAGCAACCAACATTCGGGGAGGCCATGGGCTTTGCTCACAGGTACAGATGGGAGCAGACCGGGCTGGCCTTTTTCTGTATCTTGTCACTAAGCCAGGATCGCCTTTGCATGCTGGTCTTTGATTCCCGGCCACCAGTTGGCCTGTGAGAACCCCTTGAGTTACCCCACTGAGCTCACCTGACTCCCTGGGTGGTCCTCAGTGATCCCCGTCTAGCCAGGGGCGGTTGTCACCCACCCCCCTCTACTCCGGGCTCCCCACCCAGTCTGCTCTCCTCACCATCTCATTTGTTTCTCAGAAGCTCCAGCTGCTCACCTGTAATCAGGGCACAGCACCTCTCTCTCAGGGTGGAAGGTGGGGGTTGGGAGATAGTAGGGTACAGCACCTCTCTCCTGGGGTGGGGGTGTGGGTCGGGAGACAGCGGTCTAAGTGCTCAAACCACAGTCACAGTCCTCGGTCCATGGACACTCTGGCTGGGCAGCAGCCATGTCTTTGACTTTGGCCTCTTTCCAAGCCCACCCCCTGAGGCTCTGCTGTGTCCTATCTGATCAACAAACTGGGTACATTTCCCCCAGTGTGTCTCATGAAACAAATACCATGACACGAGATCATTTGGGAAACAAAAAGTTTACATAAACAAGCAAAGCAATTAGGGAAAATTACCTAACATTCCTCTCCTGAGTGCACCGGTTTAACTTTGCTTGATCTGCCTTCTCCAAACTTGACCATGGAATATTCTTTTTTTTTTTATTTATGCATACAAGAGCTGGGGTGTAGGCCTGAGGTTTGGGGGGGTGGGGTGAGAGGATTCACCAGAGACAGAGTGGGGGGCAGAACAGGTAGATCTACTGAAATACACTGCTGAGGAGAGCAGCTGGTCAGACAGGAGAGGTCTGCTGTGCCATGTGGGAAGCTCCCTGGCTGGGGATTGAACTGTAGTGGCTCTGCATAGCTTCATAGTGCTGCGCTTAACCCATGATGCTACCAGGGAGGCCCGGAATATTCTTTATTATAACACTTATTAATAACTGGGGTGAGAGCAACTGGCATACTCTTTCTCTGAAGGTTTCACTCAAAGGCATGGCTAGTAGCATTCTAGGCAGGTCTGGTACCTAGGGAGGCTGTGTTTTGTGGGTGCAGGCTTTTCCTCACCCCGTCATAAGATGCAGGCATTTCTCCCCCATTACTGACCCCTGAGCTTTCTAACTCCATGATTCTCTGTGGTTTTAGTATCTGTGGTTTTAGTATCTGGGCACTTTGACTGCCCTCTTGCAGAGACTGGTGAGGATTTAACCATGTAGCCACCCAGATAAGCCCAGTCAGAGCCCCCCTGCTCTGGTCCATTGCAGGGGTTAATACAGGGGCATGCCCAACATAGACAATGCCCTGAGACTGATGTCGTCTGTGACCTGCCCATATGCTCTTGGAATTCATCATTTCAGGAGGTACTAACTGATATCTATGACATTGTCTCTGCCATTACTGAGGAAGGCAGGGAATGTGGGCAGTTAATGCCCCTGGAGGAACCACCAACAGATGCTTGATGGGGAGTATTAGTTTTCAGTGGCTGCTATAACAAATGACCATAAATCTTATGACAAATCACAGAAATTATTCTCTTACTGTTCTGGAGACCAGAAGTCCAAAATCAACATCACTAGGCTGAAATCAAGGTGTTGGAAGGACCATGCTTCTTGGTACCTCCACGGCACCTTGCCTCTTCCAGCTCCGGTGGCTGCAGGCATTCCTTGGCTTGTGGCCACTTGGCTTAGATCTCTGCCTCCAGGTTCATATGGCCTTCTCTTCTGTTTTGTCAAATTTCCCTCTTTCTCCCTGTTATGAAGACACATGTGATTACATTTAAGGTCCTCCTGGATAATACAGGATAATCTCTTTATCTCAAAATCCTTTATCTGCAAGTTCTTTTTTTTTTTTTCTGTCTAAGGTGACATACGCAGTCCCAGGGATTAAGACTTGATATCTTTGGGAGTTATCATCCAGTTTACCATGGGGGAATTGGAGGATAAATATCCTAGTTTCTTATCCACTAGTAAGATAATGCTGAGGCCTGTTTCACATTGTTTCCTTGGGTTTCCAGAGTGGTCAGAGAGATTGTGCCTTTCACAGAAACCAGATTTACTGGCATCCTTATCTTGGACTACTTGGACTCCGTAGAAGTGAGAAATAAATTCCTATTTTCTTAGTCACCCAATCTATGATATTTTTTATGGCAGCCTAAGCTTACTGACACAGAGTTGAAGATGCTATGTTTAAAAATTCTGATAAATGCACTATTTTAATTTATACAGTCATGCTTAGTTAAATTACACCAGGAAAAAAAGAGGTAGAAGTAAGAGAATCACAATTCTCTCATAATTACCACACCCAGAAGGGCTGTTCTTGATTTTCACTGTGTATCCTTCCAGTGTCCAGTCTGTGTGTATGTACCTATTTGCTTTATCAAAAAGGGAAGCTTATGTACATGCTGATCTGGCAATGTTTTCTTTTATTAATTAACATGTAATAGACATCTCTCTATAGCATCTATGCCACAGAGTATGATATACATTTATATTTATTAATATTATTTCTAATTTTTCTTTTGTATGGAACTCCATTCTGGGGTACATCTATGGCAACTTCCTTGCAAAAAATTCCCATTGGTGGAATTGACACACCAGAAGCTTCAAAAATATTCAGTGATTTTGATAGGTATTGCTAAATTATCTTTTGGAAATATAACAATCTCTATTTCCCCAGGAAGGCTTGAAAATATCCATTTTCCCACATCTTCTCCATTTCTAGAAACAATTTTATTTAACATTTGGGAACAGCAGAAAAATGAGCACTTATTTAAAAATATTTTATTATGAACTATTACATTTAATTCAAAAAAGTAAGAGAGTAATAAAAAGAATGCTTATGTACCTAGTACCTGGTCAGTTTACAGTTCTTCACATTTCCCATTTTTTGCTTTAGATTTATTTTAGTGATAAAACATTTGAAAGCTCCCGAATTCTCCCTGATGCCAGTTTCCCTTCTTTTCTTCCCAGAGCAAAGGCTGGCATGAAGTTGGTGTTTGTCACTTATATGTTTTTTAATCCTACTACTGAATCCATATGGTTGTTTTCACTCACACTTCTGCAATGACTAATGGCATTGAGTACATTTTCAGAAGCTGATTAGCCACTTCTACTCTCTCTCTTTTGCATTGGCTGTTCAGATCCTTTGTCTATTTTTGTTTCTGTTGTGTTTATTCCTGAGGATGCTCAGTGCTGGGCTCTGTGCCTCTAGGCTCGCCTCTCTTCTGAGCATCTTATAACACAGGTCTGGTCACGACAGGTCACTCTGCTTTCTTCTGGTTGAGTTCTAATTACTTAGTGAAGCATATGTTGATCTGTTTTGGTCTGCCCTCTGACTCTCCATGTCCACCTTTCTACCCTTTTATGTGTTCTCCTTATTTCCCAGCTACCACCCTCAAACATGATGCCTGTTCATGACTGTATGTTGTGAACATGCCATTTCCTTTCTGGAGATTTATGGCCTTATGGCCCGAAGACCTTTCATTCATGTCCCAATGTCCTTTGCTCCTTCTCGTCCATTGACCAGGTGGTCCATTTGAATGGAGATGATTTGGGCAACCCTGGATGTCAACTGACTTTTTTTGGTTCTTTGAGTTCTAGCTAAGATTGGTTAGAACTTCCTTTTAAAGTTCATTCAAAACAATTACAAGTTCTCTGTCTCCCCCCTGAGATTTACGTGGAACCACAAAAAGCCTGATTAGCCAAAGAAATCCTGACAAAAAAGAAGAATGGTAGTATTACATACCCAGACTTCAAACTATACTACAAAGCTGTAATAATCAAAATAGCATGGTACTGGAACAAAACCAAGCACACAGAACAATGGAATAGAATTGAGAGACCAGAAATAAACTCACACATATATGGACAGTTAATCTATGACAAAGGAACCAAGAATATATATTGGAGAAAGGAAAGTCTCTTCAATAAATGGTGTTGGTAAAACTGACAACAACTTGCAAAAGAATGAAACTAGACCACTATCTCACTCCAAACACAAAAATCAACTCAAAATGAATAAAAGACTTGGCTATAAGACCTGGAACTATAAAATACATAGAAGAAAACATTGTCAAAACACTCCATGACATAGGTTTCTGAGATGTTTGTAGATTCATCGCCAACAACAAAGAAAACAAAAGATATAAACAATTGGTACTACATCAAACTCGAAAACTTCTGCACAGTGAAAGAAACTATCACTGAATAAGAAGACACCCTACTGAATGTAAGAAAAATATTTACAAACCATGTATCTGACAAGGGACAGATATCCAAGGTCTACAAGGAACTCATGACTCAACAAAAAGAAAACAAACAGCAGTCAAAAAATGGAAAGACATATAGATGACCAAAGGCACATGAAAAAAATGCTCACCATCAGTTATCATCAGGAAAATGCAAGTCAAAACCACACCTACACCTGTGAGAATGGCCCATATTGAAAAGACCAGAGACAACAAGTGTTGGTGAGGATGTGGAGAGAAAGGAAACCTCTTACAATATTGATTGGAATGTAGACCAGTCCAGCCCCTATGGAAAACAGTTTGGATGTTTCTTAAAATCTTAAAAATGGATCTACCATATGATCCAGCAATTACACTCCTCGGTATCTACCTGAAGAATACAAAAACACTAATTTGAAGGGGTAGCTGCATTCCTATGTTCATTGCAGCACTATTTACAATAACCAAGTTATGCTAACAGCCTTAAGTGTTCCAAAACTGATAAGTGGATCAGAAAGATGTGGAGTATATATAAACAATGGAATACTACTCAGTTATCAAAAAGATAAACTCTTGCCATTTGTGACAACATGGATAGAACCGGAGAGAACTGTGCAGAGAAATAAGTCTGAACTGTCACTTATATGTGGAATATAGAGAAACAAAACAAAGGATTAGACAAAACCAAACTAATAACAAACCCCAGAAATATGACTGTAGAACTGAGGCTACCAGGGGTGGAGTGGGGGAGAGAACAAAGTAGGGAGAGAACACAAAGGACTTTGGTGGAGGAATATGGTGCTATGGTGGTCGGTGTGGTGTGGGAACAATTCCTGAAGGAAGAGATCCTATTCCTCTAAAACACAAACAACATTCTAAGCCAATGTTAACTCAATGAAAAAAAAAAAAAGGAAAATAATAAGAAAAGAAACACACTGTTCCTTGTCACACGAGAGGAGTTCAGTTACTCTCCTGTGCTGGCTCCCTGCCGTGCCTGTGGGTCCTCACTGTCTGTCTCCAGCGAGGAGGTCTGCCCTCGCTCCCAGAGGTGCTGACTGTTACGCTTCCATGCTTGCCTGTCACCACCGAGGCACTGGGGACCCCAGGCGGACAGCGAGGATGAAAAGAACTGTTGTTGCCGGCATGGTAATAGGATAAAATGAGATTTTCTTCTTTTTAGATGTTGTTATTGATATTTTCCACTTCTCTTTATATTGGCTAAATTGACTGCACTGGTCACTGTGTAGACCCAGCTCCCTGTGTGTCTGATGCTTCTGTGGCTCCTGTGGACTGGTCCACCGACAGCTGGTCCTCAAGGAAGATCGGATAGTGTTATGCACCTGCAGAGTTTGGGCTCCAGTGTTTGTCTAACCTTGGGGGCTGAGGAGGACACAGGCTATGAGCGCAGGGCTGCTTGGCCCCATGTAGTCCTCCTCCCCTCCCCTCTCCTCCCCTCCCTCCACTCCCATACCCTCCACTCCTCTCCCTTCTCCTCTTCCCTCCCATGCCTCTTTGTCTCCCCTTCTCCCCCCAACCCCAGCATTAAAAGGCTACTATAGGCTTTGGGGGCAAACATCTCCTTTAGTTCTAGGCCTTCCAATAGGATCTGGGCTTTTGGGGGCGGGAGATGGGGAGGTTGATCTGTCACTTTGAATTGCAAAGTCTCTATCCATAATGCATAAAGGGGTCTCCGTGAGTGGCCACAGCCTCCTGTCTTCCTGCGGCTCAGGGAAATTAGACAGCTTCAGAGCCCCTTATGAAAATGCAATGTATTACCGCGGCTTTTTGACTAGTGAATTATGCATTCAAAAGTGACAAATTCTAAGATGCCGCCTTTATTAGGAACCCAGTGCCGGGTGGGGTGGACAGAGCTGTCTTCTGAGCTTGTGATGGAATGTTTAATAACTTTTTCTGACTGTGCTTCCCGGGGGTGGTGTTTATAATGTGCATTCCCCCCACCCCTTTCATTTTATCAAAACATTGATGCTGGAGATTATTGCTCTATTTATGCATTGGGAATCTCTTCCTGGGTCAAAGGGCAGCATCATTCGAAATGACAAAGGCAATGACAGAAAAAGTTTTTTTAACCAATCTGTCTCACACACTCGTAACCTTGAACTTCTGGGGTTTTTGTAGGCCCACCCACTTGGAGGAGTCAGCCTTTTCCTGAACTTTAGCCCTGCAGGTGGGAGACAGCATGGACTATCTTCTGCCATTCTTTTGGGAGGGAGGGTCCTGTGATGGTACTCAGGATACAAGTGTCATCTTTCCCAGGGTGGAGCTCAGGAGCCTCATGGAAAATTGCACACTTCACTCTTTCTTTAGGTTTCCATACAGTTCTATCTGTTGGTCAAGGTAGGGGTAGGTGCTGGGCTGCCTGTTTGAGCTGAATATGACCAAGATTCTAAATCAGGTAACCCAAGATACCATACAAATAACCAACTAACATTGATCTTGCACCAACTAAAATTGGGGTGTTGCACTAGAAACAAGTGGAAATGTCTTTTTCTAAGACATTGCCTGCCCAACCAACCACCCAAGGGACAGTTCTAGCAAGAACATCTGATAGCACTCCCCAGCTTTGAAGTCATCCATATCTCCCCATTGCTTAGGGGGGGCAAAGTCTAAATGCCCAAGCCTGCCCCAAAAGCCAGTTGAAGATTTGACCTACTGATCTTGCCAGCCCTCTGGTCACATACCTGCCACTCACGCCACGCCCTGGTCAGACAACATACCTTCAAATTTCATGCTAGGAGGCTTTGGGATTCCAAGTATGCTGGGTGCTGGCTCTTTATAACTTTGAACATGCTGCTCCCTCTGCCTGGATTGCCTTTCTCTGCTTACCTGTGCAGCATATTTTCCTTTTAAGACCCATTTTGGGCTCTCTTCCTACAGGAAGTCTTCCTTAATTACCTGTGCAGAATTAGTCCCCTCCTCGGCCATGTACTCACCTTGTTTGAACATCACCTCTGTGATAGCAATAATCACAACAGATTTCAGTGGTCTGTCGTTCTCCCCACTTGTTTCTAACACAACACTCTGATTTTAGTTGGTTCAAGATCAGTATTTTTGGTTGTTTGTGGCATCTTGGGTTACGTGATTTAGGATCTTGGTCAAATTCATTTGCGTATTTAACATGAAAGTATTGAGCAACTATTACATGCCAAACACTGCTGGAGAGCAAGTTCTTTACCTCCTTGCATTTCAGTTTCCTCATCTGTAAGTGGGGATGATGGTAGCTTTTAAATTATGGCAAGTTGATGAGAATTAAATGGGATAATACCTGCCAGTGTGTCAGCGACAGGCCCCAGAGCACAGGGGCTGGCACACGTGAGCAGGTTAATCCATGGGAGCTGCAATAACAGAGTGTTATAATTAGGTTGTATTATGTGTTAGCATTATGTAATATCTTTATTATAATATAAATATTATTATTATTATTCACATTGCTTGCTCTCCTTGAACTGACTGGATCTCCATCCTTTCCTGGCTGCTTTGCCATGCACTTGGCAGATGGGATGTGGATCATTTTAATTAGGTTTTATTGGGCTGTTATATGGGCCATAATTGCAGCCATTATTCATTTTCATGGGGCTGCTCACATAGTCTCGATTTAGACGTGATGCAATCTTGATGAGACAAGGCCCGTATCAAAAGGATCCCTGTCAGCGGGGCCAGGGCTGCAGCAGCAGTAGCAGGAACAGGGTCCTTCTGAGCTCCAAAGGCAGGTTCTGGAGTGACAAATGCCAGGAGTGTTTTTCAGAGAAAGGAGAGATTGTGGCTCACAGTGGCCCCTCTGTATGGATGGTAGGGCCACCCCCGTGGGGAGTGGGGCTGTGCTCCCCTCTTGGCTTTGTGTTCTGGGCTTACCCAGATCTCCATGCCCCAGACAGTGTCCAGTGTGGCGCAGTGCTGGAAAAATACTTGCAGAGCGTGTGCCGAGCGAGTGTGGCCAAGTGCGCAGGAGGGCCAGTGCGGGGAGTGGAGCTGAGCTGCACTTGTGATGCTGAGCTGGTGGGCCGCCCCTGGGCCCAGAGCTCTGGGACGTGCTTCAGAGGCCCGAGCAGCGGCACTGGCACGGGGGAGAAGCAGAGCAGGCCCCAGACTTGGTCTCTCCTACTGGGTCAGTATGTTCTGGGCTTAGGGGTGGATGGTCATTCAGCAGCTAGTCGCTGACCTTCCGCAGAGGGCTGAGGTCCCATTTCCCCACCCCAGTGATGCTGGTCTTGGCCAGGGGACCAAATGACACATTAGCAGACTTGACACAAGAAGAAGTGTAAATGTGCTTGTGTGACCTGGCATGTGAAGTCCCACCTGGCTGCTGGTCCACCATGGTGAGGGGCCTGTCCACATCACCCCCAGAAAGAGCACGCCTGGAACAGACTGGAACCCAGTTTGCAGCCTGAAGCCCAGCTCGTCAACTTCTGGTTTGTGCTGCCCCTGATCCTGGCCTAGTCATGCTGGACCCCGTTGGCCTGGAGGCCTGGCATAGAGCAGTTGTGTGGCCTTTGAGTTTGGGGGCATTTGTTACTCAGTGTTAGTGTGGCTGCAGCTGACAGATGCAGAGGCAGAGGGCAGCAGTGATGTGCTTCAGATATTGCGTGTTTAGAGTTATGTTTGCAATGACTTCAATAGTTCAAAGCAGATCAGAATCCTCTAGACCAGGCATCTAGATCCCCCTTCTCCCCTGGGGGACCTTTGTCAACATTTGGAGAGGTTGGTTGCCATCTTGGCGGGGGAGGGGGGTGGTATTTAGTGGGTAGAGACCAATGATGCTGCTAAAGATCTTACAAGGCACCAGACAGCCCCCCCACCCCCCATGACAGGGAATTATCCAGCTCAAAACATCAGTCATGCTGAGGCTGAGAAACTGCACTCGAAATCCCATACAGGTGAGTCTCCAGCTCTGCATTATTACCCTCCCTCCCTCCCTTCTCCTTCCCTCTCTCCTTCTTTCCCCCCTTCCTTCCTCCTCCTCCCTCCTTCCTCCCTCTTTTCCTCCTTCCTAAACAAGACAGATCGATGGCCAGCCCCCAGGGAATTTATATTGATGGGGAACTCAGACATAGAGGTGTGAACCAGTGAAATAATCATGATAAATGCTACGCAGGCAGCTGTAACAGAGAACAGAGAGACCACATTAGACAGGGGTGATCGGGGAGCCCTCTCTGAGTGGCTGACATTTAAGTGATGGCCTAGAGGAGAAGGAAGAGGCAGCCATGGGAGAGTTGACGGAATAGAGTTCAGCATGGGAACAGCAATTGCTCAGGTGCCGGAGTGGGAAAAAGCATGTTCCGGAAATCAGAGCTGGGCCCTGTCAGCGGCAGAAGTGCAGCCCCACCTTGCCCTCCCTGGCCTTGGGCTGGAGTTTTCCACATCCACACAGTGGGATTCCTGGAAATTCCTGTGGACCCAGAGTCCAGGGACTCCTGAGGTGTCAACTTAAGGTGGGAAGTTGCCTCAATGCCAAATTCAATCTATTTCTCCCAGCTACCGCGTGCAGCCATGACGGGCATTGCAGTCATGGAAGCGGGATGTTTCCCCCTGAGCATCCCCATCCTCAGCAGACTCTGGTCCAAGCAGGGTGTGGCTTTATATGTGCGCCTGCGCAGGCGGCTCAGCGGGACCGAGGGGCTGGGGCCCCGCAAAGCAGCGCGCTTTGCTTGTCTGCTCACAGGAGAAAACCCAAACTCTTTGTTGGGACCATGGGCCCTCACGATCCCGGCCTTGCCAATACTCCCACCTCACCCCATCCCTCGGGCTCTGAGGTTTCTCTGACCTTTCGTGCATCAGAAGGCGGCTGTCCCTGGTTCTGGGACCCAGCAGCCACGTGCCTCCTTTCTAGCCCCAAGGTCGTGACCAGCTTGGATGGGACTAGGCTCACCGTCCCCTCTGCCTGGGGCTCCTTTCTTGGGTGCTTTGGCACAGCGGGCCCCTCCCGCCTTCAGGCCTCAGCTGAAACATCTCAGAGAAACCTTCTCTGACCATTCTGCCCTTTATAAATCTCCCCGTTCCCCCATTATCCTCCACCCCTCCATCCTGTTCATGTCCCCCAAAGTCCTGGACCTACGGGGTCACTCCCTGTGTGCTCACTTGCTTACTGTCCTTGTCCATCTCAGCCACCCAGAACGGTGCCCGGCACATAGAAGGTGCCCCGTAAGTACCCACTGACGGAGCGAGTGAAGGGGTGAAAGGCAATGAATGATGCACCCACCCGCTGCCGGCCAGACCGCTCCTGCATGGATGGGGCAAGAGCGTGAGGCAGGAAGGCCGTACTGGGTCACGAGGTATGTCGCTTACCCCGGGACTGTATGTGGGGTTAAATTGTACCCCCTCAATTCACATGTTGAAGTCCCAATACCTTAGAATGTGACCTTATTTGGAAATAGAATCTTTACAGAGGTCAAGTTAGCACAAAGTCAAAGCCATGGGGTGGGCCCTTGTCCAATATCACTGGGTCCCTATGAAACAGGCAACTTGGAGGCAGAGGTGGGGGTGTTTCAGGAGACTCCTCCACAAGGAAGCCAAGGAACATCACCCATTGCTGGCAACCCCCAGCAGCTAGAGTCTCCCGTGCAGCCCTTGGGAGGAACTGCAGACACCTTGATCTTGGACTTCTGGCTTCAGACCTTGGGACAAGAGCTCTGTTGTGTAAGTCACCCAGTTTGGGAGGCTTGGCTGTGGCAGCCCCAGAAAACTAACGTGGACAGTTGGGAGCCCGGGGTGTGCTGTGGAAGTAGGGGCTCAGTTGGGTGGGGAGTGGACTGGGCTGGGCGGGCGGAGGGCGGTGAGGCTGGGCCTGACTCCGGACAGGCTGTGATGGAGGCTGCAGGCATGTGCTGGCCCGGGGTCCGCTCCCCAGCTCTCCACGTGTGTGTGTGTGTGTGTGTGTGTGTGTGTGTGTGTGTGTGTGTGCACGCGTGTTGGGGATGAGGGTGTGGCAGGGAATGAGGGGAGCCAGAGCCAGAGGCATAATTGGGACGTGGGGAAAGAAATGCCGTGGAGCTGGCACGACCAGCTCTCCTGGAAGAGAAAAGTAAAACAACTGGTTGGCTGCGACTTCTTCAGCTGAGTCCCCAGCCCTAATTACCGCCCAAACCAAGCCCCTGGGCAGCGTCGGCCTGGCCCATCTGCAGCCGCTGAGATGCCCAGAATCCATGCCAGGTGCTGGTGTGCAGGTCCTCACGGCCGTGAGTGGCGAGAGGACTTTAATTAAAGAGCTAATTACTCTGACTCCACTGGAGCTTCCCAGTCGGTCTGTGGCCGGACTCCCTGTAACCTGGGTTTTCCAAGCTGTGCTTGAGTGTGGGTGGGCACGTGCATGCCCAGGAGGGGTGAGTGGGTGTGTACTTGGGTGTGTGTCCATGTACCTGCACATATGTGTTGTGTGCACAGACTTGTGTGTGCTCGTGTGCACACATGCACGAAGAATTATCACGTGTGTGTTCTGCATTTTTTGGTGCATCTGTGCGTGTGCAGGTGGGCACTTGGGAACATGCACAGGCATGTGTGGTCACGTGTTTACATGCAACGGGTAAATGCACGTGTGTGTAGGTGTGCATGTATGCAAATCATGTAATTCTTTGGCTTTACCACTTACTAGTGCTTTGGTGATTGTGAGTGTTCTGGTGACTGTGCACACGTGCATGTGTAGAGCATGCGTGTATGTGCAAATACAAATAGGGCAACAGCCAGGTGGCATGTGCATTTGAACTGGGCTGCCTGAGCCTTTGCCCAAAGGCAAAAGTGGGGAGTTGAGGTGGGGTGAAGGAGGGCTGGTCTGTGGGTAAGGGAGTGGCTCAGCCTCACCCTGACCCCTATTTAGTTGTGCTGGACCAAGGCAGGGAGGCTGTCCCCCAGGCTGCCCAAGGCACAGGGTGGAAGTTTGGGCTCACATCGAGAACGGGGCTGACTCCATGGGACAGAGGGAGTCCTCCCGGGATGAGCACTGTGCTTCTGCTCTGAGCTCTGGTCTCCTTGGCGATGCAGGGCTACTGCTGGTGCTGGAGGAGGGTGAGGGATGTATATCCGAGGGTCTATCCAAGGAGGGGAACTTCAGGAAGTGCTCTTGATGGGGTCTCAGGCAGATGGTTTTGTGAAGACATTTGGGGCATGTGGGGAAGCAAATTGGAAAGTTCTCTTTCGAGTATAGAACAGAATTCATAAGTTTTAAGCTCCAGATGAGCTCAGGGCTCAGCTGGCAGAAAGAAAATCTGTGCTTTTTGCAGCAATAGTGTGGTCTGTTTGAACCCTTGAATGAGCACGAGGGGCTTTGAGGAGGCTCAGGACTGGATGTAAAGAGATTGGGGGGCTGGGATGGGGCCCAAGGGGAAGACTGGTGAGCTCCTGACGCTCAAGGAGGGGACACGAACTGTTGTGCCTGGGACGGGGCTAAGCGGGCAGGGCAAGCCCTTTGCATGGCAAGCGGGAAGGGGGGAGATGTTGACACGGTGACATCGGTCGGTTCAATCTTGTGTTCTTTTTCTCTTTCCACTCTCACTTCCCAGGTGTCTGAAGGGCCCCTGGAAGCCTCCACTGGGCACCAAGTTCTCGGGGCCAGAAGAGACAATTCCCAGAAGTCCCTCATGAGTATTTCCATGGAAGCTTGTTGAATAACCTTTTTTGTTGATGGCAACTGGTGTGTCAGGGTTGTGGCTGGCACGTGGCTCCAGACCAAGTGCGGGCACCTACCTATTCGCCGGAGCCCCCTCGGCCATGGGGCAGGTGGTCTGCCAGCACCCCTGCTGTGGACGGGGCCAGAGGGCCCTTGATAAAATAATTTCTTAAGTTGTCCTAACCTGCTAGAGAAATGTTTCTGGCCAGGTGAAGTAGTTCTTGAGACACTCTCTGTGTGTCCTGTCTTTTAAGGGACACTGCCAAGGAATAATTAGCTCCTAACAGGGGCAGTAATAATAACAATAGCCATAGTAACACTCAGGCCCTCGCCCACAGAGCACCTTTGTCAGGATGAGAAAAAGGCATTATCTCAGGGGAAGTAGTTGATGAAAAGGGATCTCTTTGGGTAGCCAACGAGGAGATGCTCACCCCTTTGAGCTGATGTGGTGCCATGGAGGTGCGTGGCTGAGGGTGCCAGGGCATTAAGGTTGTTCGAAGAAACAGAATCCAGAGGACATGGACATGCGTATTAGGAGGTTTGCTATGAAGGACTGGCTCACAGGGTGATGGAGGCTGGGAAGTCCCGCGGTCTGCTGTCTGCAAGCCGGAGCCCAGGACAACCCGTGGTGTCATTCAGTCCAAAGGCCTGAGAAGGAGGGAGCCAGTGGTGAGGCCAGAGAACAGGAAGGTCCTGTCCAAGGGCAGCGAAAGACGGCCACCCCAGCTCAAGCAGAGTGCAAACTTGCCTCTCTTTTGCCTTTTTGTTCTACTCAGGCCCTCTCCAGATGGGCTGCTCCTCACCCACCCAGTTCTTCTGGCCCTTCCTATGCCCCGGAGCTTCCTTTTGTCATTTGTGTTTCAGATACTGTGTTTACTCAGCCCACTTTATGGAGGAGAGAACCGAGGCCCGAGTCATTCCCACTCATGCCCCTAGAATGTGTGGCTGGGGTCTCCTCCCTCTAACTGCAGGGCTCCCCTCTCACGCTGCCCACCCACAGTGCCAGGTATTGTCTCAGTGGGAAACTCAGGTCACTGTTTTGATCTGGTTGCAGGAAGACATCTCCTGCCCCTTAATCCCTTGACCCCTCTGCCCCCATCAGATGTACGGATGATCTCAGCAGCAAGAGGGGAGTGGAGTAGCACCAGGGCTGGGCCCCTTCCAGGTGGATTCATGGAGACTCATGAGCAAAGCCTGAGTCAGAAGGTGCTGAGCATCTTTGCCCTTCACCGCAGTGGCATTTATTCACAAGCTGTTCTAGGGAGTCACCAACTCTTTCTAAGGGCCAGTAGATATGGCGTTGGAGCTGGAAGATTGCTGTAGTAGTTTAGGCACTGCTAGCAGACCCTGATATCTCAGGGGTTTGTCACAATGAAGTTTATGGCCTACACAGTCTGCTTGGTGACAGAGCTGGGGAAGGTCTGCTCCACCAAGACATTCAGGGATCCAGGCTGATGGACACTCAGTGCCTTTAGCACGTGGCTTCCAAGACATCCCAGACTTTATTACCCAGAGATGGGAGGACAGTGCAGGGGAGGTTTGGGGTGGGCTGCCCCTGGGGGCAGCACGCACAGCTCCTCCCAGTCCACTGGCCAGGACTCAGTCACAGGGGGCTACATGCAACCCCCAGGGAGACAGGGACATGCTGCCCAGCTGTTGTCTGGGAAGAAGAGGACATGGGTTTGGGAAGTCACACTTGGCTTTGAATCTGGACACTGCCACACACTATTTGTGGGACCCTAACTCCTGAAACTGCTTCCCCATTAAAGGTGAGATGGGCGGTGGTCTCCCCGTGGGCCCTGGGGGAGCATCTCTGGAATCCTGGCAGCACTCAGAACACGCCTCTCTGTGGCCTGCAGAGGTCCTTGGTAAGGACTCCTCCCTGGAGCAAAAGCTGCACCAGGGCAGAGGCCATGTGGCCCTTCCCAGAGCTACAGCCACGTCAACCTGCCTGGGGCTGGACACTTAGTAGGCACTCAGAAGAAAAATATGGGGGGGGGGGATGAATTAATCAGAATGCATAGTAAGACTTACCTTGATAAACATTCTTCCTTTTTAAATATTTCTACCTCTATGTTCCATCATGGTGTGGAAGGGGGAGGAAGAGGGAGAGAAGGTGAGGAGGAGGAAGAAGAGGAGGAGGAAGAAGAGGAGGAGGAGAAGGAGGAGGGGGAGGGGCAGGAGGGGGAGGAGGGCTGGCGGCGGCGGCGGCCACCTTCCTTCCACCCCACCAAGCTGAACTATAAATAGCTCCGGTTGGAATCTGACTGCAGATTTCTCCCGCAAAGTCAGCATCCCCAGGACCTCTCATCCTAGATGGGGACCAGGCGCGCCTCCTCATTAATCATGGCTCTTTAATTAACAGCTCTGAGCCTGGAACAAAAGGTGCTTACCGGGAGAACGCCAGCGGGCCCTGAACTCTGGCCGCCTGTTTTGATTCGAGGACCGGGCGCCTTGGGGAGCAGGCCTGGCATGGCTGGGCGCTGAGCCCGGCAGGGGTCGGGTTTGGAGGGCGAGCAGCTGGCAGGACGGCCGCCTGTGTCTGCCTGGCCCTGCACAGCACCGCACAGAGCTGACTTGCCGCCCAGCAAGGCTGGCAGCTCTGTCTTCCCAGGGTCCCCAGAGAAAGGAAGGGGAGGTGGCCGCAGCAGGACAGGTGGGACAGCAGGCCCAAAACTTGGCCTCGCGCTAGAGTCACTGGAGGAGCTTTAAAAGCATCTGAGCCGACGGGGTCCACAGGTTCTGATATCACTGGTCTGGGGTGGGGGCAGAGTGGGAGTATCGGAAGCCTCATGCGGTCCTCATGGCAGCCTGGTTTGAGAACCCGCCTCTGGGAATCCCCACGTCTTCTTCTCCAGTTGGGTGTGCACAGCAGGATGGGCCCTGCGGTCTCCCGTTCACTCCATGCCTCCTGAGGATGTTTGGGGCAGAAAGGCAGAAACTCAGTTGGACCTGGGGAATGGGACAGCTTTGCATGGGCTTTAGGGTTCCACTGAGCCCGAAGTGAACTGATTCTCCCACAGATCTCTGATGTGCTTTTAACACCCCTGCTCCTGTGCTCCGGCACTGTGAAGGGGCTCCAGACGACAGATTTGGGTCAAACAGTCTGACTCGATGGTCAGCCTAGGCAGCTGTCTCCTCATCTTTAACATGGCAACACCCGGCCTCTTTGGTGGTGCAATGGGTTAAGTCTCCACCTATAAAGCTATTGCAGCCAATGTAGCACGAGTTCGATACCTGACCAGAGAGATTCCCACATGGTGCAGCAGACCTCTCCTGCCTCTCCTGCTGTTGCCCTCAGCAGTGTGCTTCAGTCATCTGCCTGTTCTGCTCCTCGCTCTGTCTCTAGTGAAACCTCTCACCACTCCACACCTCTGACCTACACCCCAGTTCTTGTATGCATAAATAAATAAATCTTTAAAAAACAAAAACAAAAACATGGCAGCACCACACTTGACAAGTTCCTCAACATCCATTTGACAAATGTGGAGGTACTAAGAAAATCCTCGTGTAAACCCTGAAGTCCAAATCAGGGATGGAAGTTTTCATCCCACATGTCTGCCCTCAATGAACTGGCACTGGTCACCTGAAAAGGAATTTGAAGCCAAATTTGGGTTCAGTAGGAAGGCTGCTAGGATTGATTAGTGATGTCTGTCAGGCATGCAGGAAGGGGAAGTGTAGGCATGAATGTCATTAATTTGCCATCCTGGTCCACACACAACTGCAAAGGGTGAAAGCATGAACGTTCACATCTCCTTCTCTTCACCTCATTTCTTCATGCTGTGGTCCTCGTTAACTACACCCCTTAACACTAATGCCACTCTCCTTTCTTCTGCCACTAGGAATCAGTTGTCCTCATTTTCAAGCTTCTCAAGCTGGCTGTACGGTTTCATTCCCAGAGCCGAAGGTGCCTGCTTGATGCCTCCCCAGCTGTGCCTCTGTCCTGGTGCTGACTTCCCTCTAACTCTCAGGTGAGGTTTAGGGATTAAGGTGGTCCCTGGTGGTAATTGGGGGATTTTGTACTTTTTTCAAAGCTTTGCCCCCATTCCATTTGTCATCTTCAACCCACTCGAGAACTTAAGTAGGCGTATTCCTAGACCCCATCAAGGACCTGTAGAATCAGAAGATCTCTTGGGAGTGAAGACCGGGGTTCCATAAGCTGCAAGCACCCCAGTGATCGTAATTCACTCTAAAGTGGAAAATAACAGTGTGTCCTTCATGGTGGGCCCTGCCGACGGTGCCTGGGGATGCTCTGTCCTCTCTCTTTGCTGGCTGCAGACCTTTCAACTATTTTAGCCGTAACTCTCAAGGAACTCCAGCACACCTCGAGCGTCCCCTTCTCTAGGAAATGAATCCTTGTTCAGCGTCACTTCCACCAAGGAGCCCTCTCGTCTCTACCAGAGCACATCCATGGGGGAGCTCGCCACGTCCTTGGGCAGCTTACATCAGATTGGATAAGATTTAGGGGCCAAATTCAGCTCTGCCCCTTGGTCCTACTTTACACAGAACAACTCTGCATTTAGGTAATTCATACCCTTAAAATCTGAGTGTAAAAGCCACATCTCTGGAGCCTCTCTGACCTTCATTTTATTCGGATTACCCCCTTACGCTGCCCCCCACTGATGTACCCTGTTATCTTAACACACATATCACAATTTGTAATTATATTGCTGTTCATCCTGTCTTCCTATCAGACTGTAAGCTCCACCAGAACAGGGGTGAAGTCGGTTTTATTCCAGGCAAGAAAAGGAGGTCATGCTTGAATCCCCAGGTGTGAGTTTAATGGAGGGGCAATATATAAGGGTGTGGGCAGATTTAAGGAAATCTGTGAGGGATGATCCAGCATGCCCGGGCTAGCCACACCAAGAAGCTGTTACTGGCCCCATGATTGAACAGCAGAAGGGAGAGTGGGGTTCTGGGACTTGGAGGGAGCAGTGAGAAGAGGATCACTTGGCAGGAGGTCTTCTCTCAGCCAACCTGCAGCAACTCAGCAAGTTGCACGACCTTCCTCTCCTGCCTTCTGACCTCCTACCAGCTGAACGGACTGGAAGCCAGAGGGGAAGGAGTTTGTGGGTTGATTTCATTAAGGTAATCCTCTGGGGTGCAGAGTGGAGCGGAGATGGGAGCAAGTGGATCTTGAGGGGCTAGCTACAGTTGGTTGTGTGTGCAGCTGGTTGTGTGCCAGGGTACATGGAAGGTGCTTTCCTCCTAGTCAACTCTGACTCTATATTGAAGAAAATGGGCATGCCGCCGGTTGCTGGGTTTAGCTGTCAATTGGTTCTATCAACCTTCACCTGATACGGTTCTGTGATCCCTCTCCAAGCTGGTCCTCTTTAACTGACTAAGGTTATAGCCTTCTAAAGTGTGAAGTCTAGGTGTGGTCTGCTTGGTACTGGGCAGCAGGACTCTCCCCTGGGGACCTGTCTTCATATAGCCTGAGATCTAGGTCTATTTCTTGAGGATATGTCGTAATGTCTCCTTGTTGTCCAGGGAAACCCCTACATACTTGCATGAACTGCTGAGTGTGCAAATTCCATATCAGGCTAGGAGTCTGCTTTGTATACTTCTTACTGGTGATTATGGGATTGACCTAATCCTAAGTAAAGAATGGCAAATTCCAAGCATGCGTATATCCATAGCAGACATTATTAATCAGTCATAGTCACTCTTTTCTGTTGCATTTCTGAATCCTTCTCAACACAGTATGTCAGCAGTCACTCTCAACCTGATGTTGGTGGCATATGAAATAAAACCTTTTGGTACTTTTGCTTGAGATGTTCTTTACATATGGGAAATGAGGAATGCAAGTAGAAACCCAATATTGTAATGGGGAAGAAAGCATTTCTATTGTGTGCTAACCACTGGCACCTACCTAATAGGATTTTTGTGAGGCCTTCTAGGGTAAAGGAGAATTGTCAGGTTTTTCTGCCCTCCCCTCAATGATGGACCTCTGCAGGCCTGCACACATGCCTGATGGCGGGCACCTGAAGAAGGGTGGGGGCCTGTGTGAGTGGGTGCACCTGAGCCAGAGACTGGGCTTATAAGCAGAGGAAGCAGCAGCAGAAGCGGCAGTAGCAGCAGAGAACAGAGCATGGGGCAGAGGACCATTCGGGGTGCAGCAGAGAGGCCACGAGAAGATTCGCCGGGGGCTGGGAGGCTGGCAGCCTGCCCTGTACCTGGTTGCCGGCCCATTGCCTGCCCTGTACCTGGTTGCCTCTCTACAAGATAAAAGCCTCAAAAGCCATCGAAGGCTCCAGGACTCCTTTCCTTTAGACTCGTCTGCGCAGCTCCATGGAGAACCTGTGCTCCTGGTGTCATCCTGATGCTACAGGCCTAAACAAGTTTTCCAGGGAGGCAGAGAGCACAGTGGCAAGTCCGCGATTCGCTGTTGTTTGAAAAGGTAACTATATACTGAGCAAGTAGAACTAACTGCTCTTTGGCAAGGGAGGTAAACCACACCTGTGGGCACAGAGCAGGTGTGTGGAACTGAAGGAATCCCAAGCGAGGGAAATTCTGTTACTCATATGGTAATTGGCAGGATGCGGGAGCTGGAAGGAGAGGGGAAACTGAGACAGAACCCTTCCGTGGGACCTGGAGGGATTGTGCAGCCAGAGACCCACATGCCCAGTGTGGGTATCAGGCATGGCTCACCCACTGAGCTGCCTACCCCAGACACCCGATGTGCTTGCATGAGCTGGCAGGTTTCTGCCTCAGTTTCTCTGCCAGATGTATCAGACTCAGACTTGACTTCCTCTGAGCAGGGGAGATTTTATTACCGAATCTTCAGTTGTCAGTCTGTGTTCCTGCCCTCACGTGGCTCTCTTTATTCATCAGCTCGATGGGTGCTGCCCATAGAAACATGATGCCAGCCACCAGCGTGAGTCATCCATGCGCTTTGAAATGTTCTGGTTGTCATTGTCAGAAAAGTAACAGGAACCAGGTGATATGAGTTTTGCTAATACATTTTGTTTAATTCAACAGACTGAAATCTTACCATTTCCCACAAGCCGTCGATATGAAAACACTGCCGAGACGTGTTGCATTCTTCTCTTTGTACTCTGAAGTCTTGACATTAACGTGCATTTCCCCCCTGCAGCTCATTTCACTTGCATGGGCCACCCTGCAAATACCTGCAGCCACCCCATGTCTTCAGGAGTATCCCAAGCCCGTGCTGATTCACCTGAGGCTCTCCTTACCAAAACCGTTCCCAAATTTCATTGTTACAGTTAGTTTAATAATTCACTTTTCTTCTATTTATATATGAAGTTTGATAAGGCAGGGAGAAAGCATGCTAGTTTTGTGTACCCCTCTACCCGACTTGCCCAGCATTTGGGAGTGGTGGCATGCGTGGTGAAGAATAGAGCCCTCTGTTCTTCACCCCCCCCCCCACCAGCCCCCTGCACACATTACTTCTCGGCTTCTCAACACCTTACCTGCCTCAGTTTCTTGGATTCCGGCACAGCTCCTGGCCTCCCGGCACCTCTGTCAGGCTGGCTTTTAGCTGGCCTTGTCCCGAGGCACCTGACGGCTGAGATTATTAGCAGGCAGTCCAGGCAGGGGCCTACTGGACTCGGGCAGGGTCGTGAAGGAGCCGGCACGGTGCAGGGGGCAGGCAGAGCTGCCTGGGATGAAGGATGGCTCTGCCTACCGGCCCGGGGAGGCACCACGCACACACTTCCCACCGATCGGTGCCAGCAAACGTTCCAGGGACACTGCTAAGTGCCGGCTGTAAATCTCGCTTAAAGGGCCATCAAGAGCAGCTTTTGGCTGCGAGCATCTTTGCCATTATTCTTTACTAGGCCCTTTTAACGTAACTGGGAACAGGGCAATATTTTGTTCATCTGTAGCTATCGGAAAGAAGCTCGGCAGAGTTTAATGGTGCAGATCTAGGCAGCAGGCTTGGCTAGGAGGGCCTGGGGCCAGCGGTGGCTGGCTCGTGGGCTGTGTGGGTGGGGTGAGGTCGGGCTGGCCCCTCTCTGGCTCTGAGGGGCTGGGCCCTTAGCCTGCAAGGATGCAGATGGATTGCCCCTTCTGCTGAGAACTGCTCCACATTCCTCAGGCAGGGTGAGGAGCTGCATATTTCCGGAAGCCTCATTTGACCCCTCCCCCCCCCCCCAACTAGGGGCAAGAGGAGGAGGCTCACAGCAAGGGTGCACTGGGGCCAGACAGCCCTCTGCCCCCAAGCCACGTGCTCTTTAAGCCTCAGCAGGAAAGCTTTTCCTGTTCCCCACAGCTACCAATGATTCTTGATCTACTCCTTCAAGCCACCCCTAGCCCTGGCCCCCTCATCCTCAAACTGTCTATGCAGTGTGAAAACCCCTATCAACAATTTCCCAAAAAGTGGTGGCTCCCTTTTTTTTTTCTATCTTGGGGGAGACACCCCTGTCTTTCATATATTTGAATATTGAAATAGCAGCACAGAATCCATGTGCTCCCCACCCCCACCCCCAGACAGCAGATCCTCAAAAATATGGGGCTCCTTGGTGACCCTCCGAGGGTGACATATTATCCAACTCAAGGAGGGCACCATTCATGTTGAAGTCTATATGGACAGCACTGTCTGGATTTGTGCAGTGCACATCCTGGGTAACCACACATAGCAGCCTGTCCTCAGAGTAGGACTCCACTTGGGCATGAGGTTGGATGAGGGGGTGGAGTCTGGCTGTGTGGTCAGAAGGCAGGCTGATGGGCTGGGCCCTCAGAGGTCACTGCTGTCATTGGTGTGGATCTGAGCCTCCTTTCCACTTCAGAACTCTAGACCACAGGTTGGCAGAGCCAGCAGTTTTATTGGCCTGCACCCACACCCCTCTGCCCACATATCACCTATGACTGCTTTCCAATGGCAGAGCTGAGCCGAAGTCACATAGGTCATAGACTCCTCATGACCTAAATTATTTACCATTTGGTCTTTTAAGAAACAACTTGTCATCCATTCTACACGTTGGTGCACGGAAGGAGAGGGCTGATAAATACTTACCTTGGTATCTTTGGAGGCCCCAGGGAACTTTTATTCTTGTGTTTATTGCTTTGGAGAAGCAAACTCAGACATAGCTACCTCTTCTTGCTGCCATGGACTCGGTGGTATTTGCTGGGCACTGTAGCTGGCTTCTGATTCAAGAACATGGGACCCCAGTGCTCAATCTGGGCATGAGGACCAGTATTCAAAGCTAATTCTGCAAATGTTTATTTTAGCTGCTGAATGTCAGGAAATTATTTGCGATGCTGTGGTGCAGAGAGAAATGATATGCAGGCTGCAGACCCTGACTGGGAGGGGATCATGGACTAGTCAGAGGAAGTGGGACATGCTATGGAAATTATTATAGAACAGAGGTCCTGTGATAGACTCTTCCATGGATACTGGGCAAGGAGGAGGGGACAAATGAGTTGGGTGTTGAGGTAGGAATAGAAGTTTTCTAGTCCTATGAAGGAGGATGGGAGTATTCCAAGCACATTGTCTTAGTTCTGATGTTGTTTCAGTCTCACCGGAGCTGGGTGTGAAAATGTGGAAAACATTATAGACGTTATCGCCTGTGTCTAATGTCTGATATTACAACCTTGCACATATTTACAAAGACATAGGTCTCCATTCACTGTGCTTACGTAGGCGGGCATGCCTGGACAGAGATATTCTCTGACGCGCTTACGATAGCCTTGCTCATTCCCACACATTACTGACATATAGCTTTGTACACATATCCCTGGACATTCTGAGGCTGGAGTTCACGCATGTGTGCATACCTGCACACACACCTGCACAACCTCGGCTTTCTGCCACAGTCAGTCTGTGTGACCACTTAAACTTTATTATTCTCCAGCAGTGAGGACCTGGCTATGGAACCCAGGACTGGGCTTACTCAAATGCTGCAGCTTCTCCCTAGTTCCTGCCTACTCTATTCTCTGTTCTCAGTCACCTCCCTTCCTGGTGGGGATGCATGTTTGTGCTACGATCTGGGCGTGAAGAATCGGGGACTTGATCCAGGTTGGAGCCAGACACAAACTGCTGGAGAGCTCACTGTCATTGAGATGAGAACCCAGAAGGCTTCCATCATAGCCTTGCCTCTGAGCCCTGTTCTCACCGTTGGCTCCCACAGCTACTTCCTGGAAGTCAGAGCACCAGGAAACTTGTGGTTCACCGAGGGCAGGTGCAGGTGAACATGAGACCGGAGGCAGGAAGATGGTGGATTTTAAGCTTATCTCACCCGGAGGTCTGAGGATGACCTTCTTCTCCCTCTTGGTGTGCGGGAGCCTTCTGCCTGGTGGCCCACGTCGGACAGAGTAACTCTGTCCACTGAGTCTATTTATCTTGTGTAATTCCTTATTATGGATTCCACTATGGGCAACTGGCCTTGATATTTTCACTATCATGTCGCAAATATTACATAGAGTTGAAATAATGAACTGGGTGTGGTAGGGAAAACATGAAAAATTTGTACATGGTAAAGGAATAGCATTCCTAACATACAAAAAAATCCCATAAAAGAATTTAAAACAGGGCAAATAAAGAAAAGTAAGGTAAATCACAAAATAAGCAAAAGTTACGGTCAGGTAAATCACAAAATCACAACATTTTGAGCTTCACAAACTTTGAACTTCACAAATAATCCAAGAAATGCAAAGAAAAACAAGCAAAAACCCCCAGATCACTCCTTCCACAGAGGATCGGCCATGCTTAAGCATGAAAAAGAACTAGTTTCTTCAAGGTTGTAGGGAAGTGAAACTCTCATGCCCCATGGGGGGCCAGTGTAAATTGGTACATCTTTTCTGGAGGTACGAGGTGAGAAAGTTTATCTAAATTTTAAATATATGCACCATTTAAGCTGGTGCTTCTATCCTAAGGTAGTAACTGAATAAATGCACAAAGGTGTGGAGAGAGGGTATTCATCGTAGCATTTTGGTAAGAAAAAAATAGAAAATAACTTAAATATCTAGCTTTATAGGGCTACTAAATAAATTCTGACTAAATAGTTAAAAAAGATGAAGAAGCTATTTTCAGTGCACAGGAAGACCTTAATACATAAGTAATAAAAACAAGGCAGGTGGTAGGAGAGTGTGATCCATTTGTAAATAACATACCCTCTATGGGTGCCTGTGATGGTGGAAGGACTAGATGTTGATGGATGGGTGTCTCTGAGTGTTGAGACACTCAGGGATTTTGGTTTCTTCTTTGGGCTTTTCTGGAGGCGTACATTTTCTGCAAGCATGCATTCTTTTGTCAACTTAAAAATAAAACCCAGCACTGTTTTGTTTGCTGATGCTGGTTTGCCTATAATGAAATCTACAGTAAGGAAGCACATAAGGCAAATCAAGTCTGTGGACATAGTCACTCTGTCCCATGTGGGACACTGGCCAGATGCCACACATACCAAGAAAGGGAAAGACATGGTTTTCAGATCCCTGGGTGAAGGTACAGTCTTCATCCTTCTTGAGATGGGCACTTTCGTTCATCTCGAAGAAGACAGTGTGTCTGTTTCTCTTTGCTCATGGCTGAAGTCCTCTCCATTCCCGCCTATACCTCCCAGTAGGTATTGAACTTTCTGGGCTCTGCTGCAATGCTCTAGAATCAAACAACTTCAAGGAAACCTCTCCATCCCCGGGGTCTTCTGGCAGGGGTTGAAGAGCTAAAGGAATAGGCGTGTAGTCAGGTGACCTAGACGGGCCTGGTTGGGAAGCTCCATCCTTTGGCATTATGTCAGCCATTACTTTGCACATCGTTGCTTAGAATGAGTCCAAAGGGAGACAGAGCTTCTCTGTGACTCAGGGAAGGACTGGAATGAAGGACCCAGGGTTGGAGGACTCTGGGATGTGTGATACGAAAGGATTGATGACCTGGATTTATTAACCTCTTGGTGTCCTATTTGATTTCATCTCTACCAAAAGGGAAATAAAACAAAATAACTTCAGAGGCAATAACCAGAGATCCCTTATATTTCTGCAGCTGCCCTATTGTCAAACATGTTATCAGGCACAAGGCTTTTGGTTTGGGAAATCTGACCTGCACCTTTAAATGTTCAAACTCCTCTAGTCATGATGAGAACAAGGGAGAGGAAGGAAGTTGGTATTTAGGTGTGAGTGTGAATGAGTGGTTGTGTGAAGGAGTGGGAGGGCGGGGTAGATGCTGGGGGACCCCGAGATATTTTCTTTCTTGTCTGTTTTTTCCACCCTATTTCTTTTTCCTCCATGTCAACACCAAACAAGACAGGACTAAAATTAATGGGGAAAGCAGCAATTAGCAAATTAGGTTAGCGGCGTGTTGCCGAGTGGCACGGCTGCCAGGTGCGGGGTCTCTGGCAGGATATTTATTAGGGCCTGTCAGAGAAGTGACACTTTGATAAATGGAGTTGGGTAATCAGCCCGTCTACGACAGCAAGCATTGTGAGGCCTCAGCGTGCACAACTACAGAAGCCAACCTTTGTTATGATTTTTAAAATTTTAACGTGCACAGAAGTAACACAACAGCAACATCCGCCTCCAGGGAGGACAGTCTGGGGCCTGGTTCCTGGGGGCAAAGCGTGGGTCTTGGGTTTTCCTGGGAATGGGCAGGTGCTGGGGGCACGTCTCTTTGAGTTTTGGAAATGCCCTAGAGTCAGGATGGAGGATCAGGGCGGGTTTTAAAAAGCAGGCGGGGGCAGTTCTGTCTGCACTGGGTCATCTGCTGTGGAGCTGGGGCGCTGGCCTGGGCATGGCATGGACTGGGGGCCTCAGAGGGTGGCCCGTGGGGCGCCCAAGGGCCAGGGTGTCCTGTGCCTCCAGGAACCGCTTTCCCAAGATTCCTCCTGTAGAATATCTCCCCTGGCAACAGAAGCAAGTCATCTTTCCTCTGCAATAGCCAGCTTCCTGCAGGGAGATTTCCAGAAACAGGCAGGAGGCAGTGTGGCAGCCAGTGACAGGGTGTGTAGGCGGCCGGTCCCTCACATCCAGAGGCCCTGCTGAACCCAGCAGTTTCCGCGTGAATGGAGTGAGCGCACAGCCCCGCTCCATGCCCTGGCCTCTGTCCCCAGAGCTCGGAGGACCTCGTGTCCCACAAGTCCTACGCTCCCAGTTACCTACTGATGACCAAGATTTGTGCATATTTGCTTACGAAGTCCATTGTCCTTGCTCGGGGGTGTGCCTTGGTATGAGTGCACCCCAGTGTATGTTTCCATTCTTCTGTTGATGGGCATTTATGGAAATTGTGAATAGTGCTGCTGTGAGCATTCTAGAACTTGTCTTTTGGAGAATTGCTGGGTCACAGGAGTTGTGCACTGGACCCAGTTCTTTTGACTATAAAAACTTGTTTTATCATCTTCTCTGATTCACTCATTTACTTTCAATAATTTTCTAAGAAACCTTGAAAAGGGGACATTCTCCTGTCTTGCTTGGCCTCCGAGTGGCTACGCTGAGACAGCGTATAGGAGCACAGTATCCAGGCTCCGTGCCTTGCACGTGCCCAGTTGAAGCCAAATGCTTGCAAAACCCGTGTCTGCCTACCCTTCCTTTCCTTCCTCGCCCCTGCTTCCCTATCGGCCCCTCTGCTTCAGGCCGCTGATCCTCACACACGCAGAAGGCTCTCTGCTGTGCGGGTGCTCCAGCGGCCGTCTGTGTGGCTCCACTCCCTCAGCCAGGCCTTCCCCAGCCACCCGGCCTGATGCTCTGAACTCCCTCCTCATCGGCCTGTGCCTTTAGCTCCTGCCACTGACCGTTCCGCGCACGTCGCCTGGGTACTGTCTGTGCCTCCCTCCCCAGGCCTCACCAGGACAGGGTTCTGCCTGTTTTGTCCCTCTAGCTCCCAGTGCCCCCTGGGACCTGGAAGTAGCGGTCACTCTGGAAGTGGCCGTTGAATGAGACATTGCACGAGCACCTTGTCAAAAAGGAAATGAGAATAATGTCACTTGGACAGTCTCTGGGGCTGGACATTGGATCTTGGTCCTTGCCTCCTTGTTTGTAAATTAGTTGCCAACTGACCAGTTAATAAGAAGGTCTAGAATTGTTCTTGGGATTGAGTCTGACCTTTCCTTTTCTTGGAAAATCAACACATTATTTATCTCCTGGCCTCTCTGACATTCTCCTTGATTTCGCAAAGATCCTTCCTGTCACTCTGAGAGGACACCCAAAAGATTCTGCCCTCCGTACCCCCAACTCCCTGCTCCCAGCAATACTGTTTCGATGTGGGGTTTTGCACCATCATCATTTCCTAGGCACCTGCCCAGCGCTGGAGAGGGGCACTGTTCTTGAGGACACCAAGGCACTGAGGGCACTTTCTTTGCTTCTGGGGCTTCCTGAGGAGTCAGTGAGGTGACAGCGGCCAGGGCAGCCGTGTGTGTGACAGCATGTGCCTGGGCCACCAGTGAGCGGGGACACAGCTGTGTCAGTTGAGCATGGGAGCTGGTAGACTCTGGCGGGAGCGTCTCTTGCCAGGGATTTGCATTCAACAGATACTAACGGAGCTTCTGCTATGGGCCGGGCCCTACGCACAGCAGTGGGGACACCGTCGTGTGGTGGACAGACACAGCCTCTGTCCTCGTGGAGCTCCTGGCTCTGCGGGGGTGATAAACAAACACACAGGCACTGCCAGTCTTTTGCTTAGTGACCAATGCCAGGGAGATACGAACGTGGCGATGAGATTCAAAGTGGGTGAGAAGCGTCATTTAGATGGGGAGGGCCCGGCGAGGCTGGCTGTGAGATCACAGAAAGTCACTCCAGGAGCCAGCACAAGCCCCAGGAGGGAAGGGCTCGGTGTGGTGTAGAAACCAAGAGGCCCTGTGTAGGGGTGAGTGGGCGGCAAAGGGGGAGTGGTGCCCCGTGAGGTGGGAGGTAGGTCAAGCTCCTTATTGACAAGGGGGCACTGGATTCGTTTCAGCTTATGAAGATGCCCGTGGCTGCCGCCTGGGGGGCAGAGGGGAGAGGGGTAGGAGGAAAAGCAGAGAGCAGAGAGGAGCTTGCCAGCTGTTCTGGAAGAAAGGACGGTGGCCTGGCTGCGGCAGGGTTGTGTTGGAGACAAGCGCCCGGATCTCGGGCACCTCTGGAAGTTGGGGCAGCAGAAGCTTAGAGGGATCGGAGAGGGCATGCCAGCAGGGACGATGTGTGAGGACTTAGTTGTCAGTTGTGGAGAACCAGGACGGTTCTCGGTGCCGTTCTGGGATGCTCTTCGCAGTGAGTAACGAGGGATCAGCTTTCCAAGCCCCCACAGGTGTAACCACACGCCCCTTCACCAGAGCCCACGCAGAAGGTAGCATGCCCTTCTTTGCAGTCATGAAGCCCTGGCACCTGCCAGGCCCCAGGCTGGGTGAGCTCCATCCTTCCTCAGGCTCTGGGCTTTCAGAAGCAAATTAGACACCCCAGCTTTTAAGAAACCCACAGTCTAGCTCAGCTTTGTGTCCCAACCTGGTCCACTGGTAATGGCCGGAGGTCTGTGTTGAGAACAAACCCAAGTCTGCCCTTACTGAGAGAACGCACTGTGATCAGCCAGCACTGCCTGCCATGGGCGCAGGTGGGTAATTCACAGTCGCTGTGTCTGCTTAGCTTGTGCTCTGATCCCACAGTCCCCACCGAGTTGCGTGGCTCTCAGAGTCAGTGCCTCCTTGGGGCAGGGTTCTCTGATGCTCAGTTGATAAGGATTCCTTCAGAGGGGCTGTGGGGTGCTCTAGGTAGAACCCACAGGGGCCCTGGAGTCGGTCAGTGTGGGTCTGTACTTGTATGCCCTGGCCAATAATTATTTACCAGGCAACCTTCTGCAAGTGTTATCACCTCTCTGAGCCTCAGTTTCCTCATCTGAAAGATGGGAATAATGCCATTCCCTGCTCACATGAGGATAACCTGGGCTGTTTCTGGCACATAGCAGGCCCCCAGTAAGCGCAGGCCGAGAGCTGCTGCAGAAGCACTGAAACTTCATGTGACGCATAGACACAGAGGAGTGTTCTGCTCCCAGCATACCCTCATCCTGGCAAGCCCTGGGCATGCATGTCATCCAGACTGGGAGCCACACTGGCCCACTCCAGGGTGAGTCAGTGCCTTGAGCCTCCAGCAGCTACAGGGAGCTCTTCTGAGCACTGACTTGGGGTTGCATGTATTGGGGAGGGGGTTGACATTGCGTAGGCGCAGTGAGAACTTGGACTGTTCAACGTTAGTCGTGGGGAGGGGGCGTGAAGGCTGGCATTGGAAACTGTGGGATTTGAGGCACCTTTCAGGACCCAGCCCTCCCATTGCCCCAAATCATAACAGAAGGGACTGAGGCCCTGAGATTGAGTGAGACTTTTACACCATCCCTCTCATTACTGTGACTACCCCCTGCCTCCTCTGTCACAACCATTCCCCCTCTTTCATGCCAGTGAAAGTTCCATAATGTTCCACTCATGATAAGTCACCAAATGCAGTGGCTGGCATCAATATCTGCTATTGGGAGATAATAACCACGATCACTGCTAAAAATGGTAGCAGTTAATATTTTAAAATTCTTATGTTCACATCTCATTTAATTTTCACAGCAACCTTAGGGCAAGGGGTTGGCAAACTGCCACCCATAGGCTAAATCCTATCTGTGGCTTGTATTGTAGGCCCACAAGTCAATGGTGCTTTGTACATTTTTATAGAGTAGTAGACAAGATAAAGCAAAGAAGAGTATCAGAGATCCTCTGACTCTTGAGCCTGGAATATTTACTCTCTGGCTCTTTGCTGACCTCTGATGTAGAGTATTTGTCAGGATGGACTGGGCTATGCTGCTGTAACAAATAGTTTCAACCTCAGTGATTTCACCTAGCAAAGGTTTATCTCTTGTTGTCAAAGCCAGCCGTGGGTGTATGCAACCCTCCAGGGCATCTATCTTCCAGGTGATATACCATCCCACTGTTCTGCTCCTGCATCTCTAGACCTCTTAATAAGAGGTCTCCTGCTTGCTGTGGCAGGGGAAGAGTGTGACTGAGAATGTCATGAGTCCTTTCATTGATATGACTCTTGCTACTTGTACTTACAGGTCATTAATTGGAACTCATCACGTGACCCTGTCTAAACATAAGGGACCAAGAACTATAAAGGAGCACTTGGAATGAAATGAGAAAACCCAGCTTCAGCACTGTGAATGCCCTACTTGAGCTTATACAGCAGGGAAAGGCACATACCAGATAAGTATGGTTTCCCTATTATGTTCATTTCCCTTCTATGCGCCTCATTGTGGCCGCAAACTCCATTAAACATCTTCCTGCTTTGGAGTGGTTCAGAAAGAATGTGCCCATTGCTGTTGGCACATCTCCCAGAGACATCCTCTTAGCTCTGCCCTCTCTGCTCCCAACCTCTGTCCTTCTGGCTCTGGCCCCAATGGGGGTGAAAAGTGCCACAGCCTGAGTAACTCGCGTCCCCATCGGCTCCCTGCAGTGATGAATGACACCCATCCATCGTGGGCCCTCTGATGGCCCAGCTCACCCATCATGGCCTGGCGCTCCCAGGTGATGTATTGGTGCCTGGAGAATGGATTGCTCACTAGCCGGTCTGCTTGGGAAGAAATCCCAGCCAAAGAGTATATTCAATCTAATTACCTGGTCACCTGGCTGGGTGGAGAGGTACGTTGGCAGCCCTCTTGGGTTCCCTGCAGAAATATGACTTGCAGTTTTGAACCACCAGGTCATTCCAACTCATTGCTGATGAACAGGCCATTATGCTTAAGAAAAAGAGATTAGAGAGGCACTATGGGCAGATTTGCTTAATGATGGAAAGCAAGGCAGGCCAGGTGAATCTTCTGGGGATAAGTGTAGGGTGAATCAAACAATATTTGGAGTGAGGAATAATTGAGAGGGATCAGAGGTGCTGGTCAGTGGAAAGTCAGTGGTCAAGACTATCAGCTCTGCAGCTGTGTAGCTTGACTTTGTGTTCCTTTTCTATTGCTTACTGTCTGTGTGACCTTGGGTAAATCATTTAACCTCTCTGAAGCCCAGATTTATTTTCTATACAATGAAAATAATGTTTTTGAGTATTCAATGGGAACCAGCATCTCTTGTCTCTTGCTCCTCTCTCTCATCCTGTATTTGTCTCTCTCAAATGCCAAGCTTAATAAACTTGGTACACAGTAAGTGTGGAGGTGATAATAATAGTTAAAATTTAAACTCTTCAAAATTATTCTCCATGCCCCCTGTCACTTAGGGGTTATAATATTGCCAGGGAGGCAGTAGTGGGTAATGACGGTTGTAAATTAGCTGTTACTCTCTTCCTGGGAGGTAGAATGACCGCTTCAGCCAATAGAATATGGAGAAGTGATATCGTGCCAGTGCCCGGCCTCGCCAGCCTCTAATGGATGGCCCTGGCCTGCCAGGCTAGCCACCTGGGGAGGCCCTGTGTGTGGAGCCGCCCACCTCCATGCCAGTCCTCCTGGCTGAGGTGCCAAACCCGAGAGTGAAGAATCAGCTTGATCCAGCCCAGTCGAGCCTTCAGGTGAGCCCAGCACCTGGAACGCAGTCGCATGAGGGACCCCAAGGGACAACCACCCAACAGAGCCCAGTCAAAATGCAGAATCAGAGCGAGAAAGGTACATTTTTACTCTGAGCCGTAAGTTTTGAGGTAGTTTGACCTGCAGCAGAAGATAAGTGGGTCAGGAGCCACTCTGCATAGTGGGCTTATTCAAACCAACATTTATTGAATACCTACTGAATGCCAGGAACCATGCTGGGAACATAAACTAGTAGATGATGGTCTTGAAGCTTAGCATGGTTCTTTTCAAGCCTCAGGATTCCAAGGCAATCCTGCAGGGGGCTGCTTTTCATAAATCGATGTGCTTTGTCAGTATCAGAGAAGAATACGCGATGCTTTTGGATTACAGAACTGAAAAAGGTTTTCCCCTATGCCCACTTGTATTCCCTTACTTACTTTTAAGTAACCTGTTCAAATTTTATTTTATATTCAACATACCACAGAACAGGGATTCTATAGAATAGTGCTGCTCAAATACACAGAGGAAGGCCAGCATTTAAACCATTTTTTCCAACTTGTTGAGGCAGATACTTTGTAAAATACACTAAAAATGAATTATTGGAAAATGAAATAAAAAGATGTGCAAGACGCAGGCCTGCCTTTTATTAGATTAAATGGGAACATGGTTATAGTTACTCTGTCAAATTGTTGTTAAGGTTTCTAGACATTTGCTCAGTTTCTGCTCCTACCACTTACAGAATAGTAACCAGGTTGTGGGCGGCACCTGCTTGGGGACCATACTTAGGGTACTGTTGCTCTTGAACATGCCTTATGTATTTCGCATAAGGGGCTACTATAGAGAAGGGAAATGAGAGGGTGGGGGAGGGGAAAGGCAACCCCCTTTCCCTTTTTTAGAATGAGAGAGACTTGAGTCTGATCCAGTGCTGTGGAGGGACTGACAATTCTGGGAGACGGGTGGATTGCGGGGCTAGTTCCTTGGAAAAGTCCTGATAGACAGAATTCCAGGGGCAGGAATGAGGTTGGCTGCCACCAGGAGGAAGGACAAAGGGAAGAGCCAGCCAGGAGAGCCAGGCCTCTCCCACGTTACCAGATCGATCTGTCAGTATCTATCTATCTATCTATCTGTCTGTCTGTCTATCTACCTACCTACCTACCTACCTACCTGACTATCATTTGAAGTAACATTGGTTTAAAATGTTGTCCAGGTTTTAGTTTGTTTATTACCATCCCCTTACTGTCAGGGCCTGACACAGAGTTAGTGTGCAATAAATATCTGTATGGACACCTTTGGCAGCGCTGGGCCCCTGGGACCTCCTCTGTCATTGATGCTGGTTCCCCAAGCCCCAGCAGCAGTCCTTTTCATGCAAAGATTTACGGCCGGGGAAGAGTGTCTGAGGCAGAGGGCGGGTCCGCTGCCCCACTTCAGGCAGCTTTTCAGCTGGTGAGCCGCAGGCCCTGCCCGAGGACAGGCCAGTGGTGGAAGTGGGGCATTCAGGGTTAAGGACAAGCCAGCCCTCGCAGCAGGGGGCGGGGGCAGACATTGAGCACAGCTGCTGGGGTGAAACCAGGGCCACAGAGGCCGAGCCAGGGTGACTGATTTCTTGGATGGTTAGAGCTGAGTGCTAATAGCAGCCTTGGCGGCGACAGTGATTGAACTCACTGCCTCGGAGCCCAGGGCCTGGGTCAGCTGGTGGGTAGGGACCACAGCAAGGTATGTGTGCCGGTGCGCATGTCTGTGCACATGGTGTGTCTGTGCATGTTGTGAATATGGCAGGTACATACAGATGTGGGTTGTGGGAAATAGTGCAGACTTAGTGTAGTTGCATGTGCATTAGAACCAAAGGGAATTGCCGACAGAATGGCCATTTCATAGGGTTCAGCAGAACACGGGCCCACGTGGATGGTGATAAATCAGGTGAAGGGCCTGGGCATACACGATACTGCCTGAGTTCATGCTGCCCGAGGCTGAGACTCAGTGTGGTATCTCTGCTGTGTGTGCAAATGGGCAGGAGCTGTCTAGGGGCGTGTATGCACGTGTGTGTGTGTGTGTGTGTGTGTGTGTGTGTGTGTGTACATGTGCATGTGTGTGATGTGAGGAGAGTCAGATTCATGTATTAAGACTTGACTGTTACTCCTAGATAATGACACTTACCCTCCCATCACTAAGTTAGAGGACTGTATTGTCTGGTAACCAAATCCCCCAGAGATCACAAGTGTCTTGCTAAAGACACTGGACACCCTCTCCCCTCAGCCTCCAACTGGTGAACACAGGGAAAAGCTCAGGGCCCCTCCACGTACCTTTTCTCCCATCCAAGTACTAACCAGGCCCAACACTGCTTAGCTTCCAAGTTTGGGGGGTTATGGCCATAGACCAGGCACTGTTTCTGGCCAGATTTGGGCCCCATGTGTTCCTCCTCTAACAGTGCCCTCTTACCTCCCTTTGCAGGAACATTCCATTCCTCCTAAGCCGTCAACATGAGTTGCTTCTGGAAGACGAGGAGGAAACAGGCTGGCAGAAGGTAAGTAACCCTGGAAACAGGCCTGGACATAATGGGTGGGGTTCAACCTGTGGAGTCAGATCTTGGTTCTAGCTCTTAATAGCCATTTTGTTTGGTACAACCACTTGATTTCCCATGTAAACTTTACCCGGCCAATGCCTGACACATCATAGTTTTCTCTGCCATATTGTAAGTCTCTCTCCACAGAGCTGTGTTTGAAATAACTACTTCCCATTATTACAGAACAAAACAACAAAAATACTTATGAATGCTTACTGTGGGCATTATTTTTCTATCCACCATTATTTCTGGTTTTCAGCTTCCTAAACACATGGTGGGATTGTATTTCCTTATCCATTTGAATTCAGTGTGACCATGTGACTTGCTTTGATCAGTAAGAGGGCCAAGTGCCACTGACCATTGCGTATTATTTATCTGACCTGATTCAGATAACAAAGGAAGCCCCAAGGTAGGTGATAATGAAGATAATACTCTAATAATGGAGATTTAAATTCGTCCATTCCCTACTGGAAAATGTACTTAACTAAATGCAGAACAGGAAATAGCTTACTTTCACTCTCTAGAATTATGCAAGTTACAGATGATTATTGTATAAAATCTTAAGAACTCAGAGAAATGAAAGACTGAAAAATTAAAATCAGAATGGCATATGGTTGGAAACACCCAGTATGTGCCTTTTCAGATTGGCATCTTTTACTTGGTAATATATCTTCACATTTCTTCCATGCCTTCTTAAGGCTTAATAAACTCATTTCTTTTTAGTGCCAAATAATATTCCATTGTTTGGATGTACCACAGTTTTTTCATTCATCCATTTACTGATGGACTTCTTAAAAACATATACAAAACATGCCAGTTGGTGTGGACATAAGCTTAGAAACCTTTTGAGTTAATATATCAAGACCTCAATAATGTTTCTTTCACTTCAACTTGTTTTGTTATAATGTTGATGAGAAAAGAAATCCAGTGTTGAAAGAAACAATGTTATTCAATGACCTGCTTCATTAAACATCATTTCGCTCAGTCATAGTTTCCAATAACTAATCTAGATGTTAAGTGAGGGTTTACGATATCAGGGAATGCACTTGCTGGATTGTGTGGTAGGAGATAGGAAACCATCAAACAGTCCTCCAAAGTAGCTGCACCATTTTGTACTAACATGAGCCACGAGTGAGAGTTCCTGTTTCTCTTTATATTCACCAGCATTTGATGTTGCTGG
>PVIJ01001891.1:59266-133277 GCA_004024925.1 Scalopus aquaticus
TGGCTATCCTGTTTACCCACTCTCAAAGCTCCGCCCCCTCATTCCTCGGGCGCCATCTTGTAATGGCGGACCTAGCTCCTCTTTCCTCCGGCGCCATCTTGTCCTCGGGCGCCATCTTGTCACCGCGCCCCACAGCTGGTGTTCTTGATTTTGGTCATTCTAACATAGGTGTGTAATGGCATCTTGTTTTTTTAATTTGGGTTTTGCTGAAGATATATGATGTAGGCATCTTTTCATATGTTTATCTTGCCATTTGTAAATCTTAGTGAGGTATCTGCTAATGGACCTTTGACCCATTTCTTATTGTTGAGATTTCAGAGTTATTTTGTTGATTTTGGAGGACTATTGTTTATCACATAAATCTTTTGTAAATCTTTTCTCCCTCTCTATAACTTGTCTTCCAGTGATCTTGACATTGTCATTTGTAGAGCATAAGTTTTTTATTTTTATGATGTTAGTTTGTCAATGATGTCCTTCATGGGTTGGTGTTGAACCTAATGAGTCTTCACCATATACAAGGTTATCTATGTTTTCTCCTATGTTGCCATTTATGAGTTTTATAGTTTTGGTTACAACTTTATGACATTCTGGAAAAGGCAAATATATGGATACAGTAAAAAGATCAATGGTCACTAAGAGTTGGAGGTAGGGAGAGATGAATAGATGGAGCACAGAGATTTTTAAGGGCATAAAAATAATTTGTCTGGTACTATTTTGATGGACACATGTCATTATTCATTGTAGAAGGTACAATACTGGGAATGAACTCTAAGGTAAAGTACAGACTTTGGGTGATTACGATGTCTTAATATGTATTCATCAGTGGTAGTAAACGTATCTCTCTGGTGGGGAATGTTGATAATGGGGGAGGTCAGGAATTGTGGGGGAAGGTATATATAGGAAATCTCTGTACCTGATCTTAATTTCACCTTGAATTTAAAACTGCTCTAAAATCACATAATATTCTGCTACTTGGAGATAATTTCCACTAGTATTCAGCTTTCTAGACCTTTTTCATATATACTTTAAAAATGGTGTCTATACTGTCCACATATCTTATACTCTTTCATCCATTTAACATGTTATGAACATCCTTTTGTTTTAAGTAAATATAGGGCCACATGATTTTAAATGACTGCTCAGTATTCTATCATGTGATTTATTTTTTTTTTTGCTTATGTAGTATTTCTTAATGATAATATTAGGTCCAGTGTTCCTGGATCTTTAGACTATTTGCAAGTTCATACTGTCATAAACAATACTTTGATGAAAAACCTTGGAAGATATATCTCCTAACACTTGCCTAGTTATTTCTTTAGGATAAATTCTTCAAAGTGGGATGGCTTGGTAAGAAGAAACGTACCTTTCAAGGGCTTTTGTTACATATTGCCAATTGCTTTCCAGAACCACTGTGGTTTTTTTAAATTTGCAGTCCTAACAGTGATACCTAGGAATCGTCTTTTCTTGATTTCTATGTCAATACTGGGTGTTGTCAGTCTCTTAAATCTTTGATAATTCTAGAGTGAAAAATTGCCCTCTATCGTTCAATATACATTTCTTTGATTTCCAGTGAGCTTGAACTTTTTCTTTTAAGGTGCATTGTTAGAATATCTTCCTGACATCTTTGATGGAATCCAGAATGCAGAGGAGAGGATTGGTTCATTCACTCATTAGATGGGTGTTTTTGACCTCAGATGTGCCAGGTGTGACTTTAGGTGCTGAAGTTACAGCTGGGAACAAGACAAAGTTTCCATTCTGGAGTTCAGAGAGAGAGCAGTGTGTGTGTGTGGTGGAGAGTTGTAGCTGGTGGTGGGGTGATGGGATGACAGGAAGCAGTGAATCAATTATCATCAACAATACTAATCCTGTCTTTACCTAAAGTTTGACATTTTGTTCATCATGGATTTTTGCATCAATTGTGACTCTAAAATACTGCATTACCATATTATTTTTATTTATCATTATTGCTGAGTTTCCTTAACATATCTTTAGAGTTTGTGTCTGAGATGAGTGCCACTTTGGTCTGGCTCTAATCCTGGCCTCCTGATAAACTCCTAGTTTCTAAAATTTCGATGTATACACATGTAGCTCCTGAAACCTGAACTCAGGGGTCTCCTCCTGACTAATAAATAGATGCTGTTCTCACCACACAACTGGAGACATCTTAATAATTACCATTTTGAGGAACGGCCCTGGGCCAGTCCCTGTGTTTGGCACTGAGAGTACAAAGTCAAAGCACTCATTAACTTTTCCTGAGGTGAGATTAGAAGTCTGGGTAAATAATAGGCCCTTTAATTGTCTATCACCCTCTCCTTAGAAGCCCATGATGGAACACTAAGCCATATTTTTCCCATCCTGGCTGCCATCTTGGGTGGATTGATTGCCATGTTCTCAAAGACCTTGAGCAACTAAGTATTAATAACATTAATCTAAACAAAACTATAATAAATACCTACTATTTAAGTGCCTCTTATATTCTGGGCATAACACTAGGCACTTGGAACAGTTTCGGTCCAAGAAGGAAAATATAAACCACTCTATATAAGACAGAAGAACTTTCATTAGGGAGTTGATTACACTGGCTATGGAAAAGTTGAGAAGCTAAATAGGATGGAGGCAACTCAGAGTTTATGCAATAGCAGAAAGCCATGGTAACCCCCAGGGCTGGAGAGTTAAAAGGAGATGGGATTGGCTATCAGATCTTGGGGGTGGAAGTCGGAACCTTCAGTGGTCTGTTCCACAGGAGCAGAGTCAGCTTTTGCTAGTGATATTGTCTGAGGAAGAAAGAGGTGATAGAAAAATACCCAGATTTTTCCTTCACCTGCCTTCTCAGCTCCCACTGCTGCCATTCGCCCAGCCCTGCTGGAAACCAGCTGACCTTGGAGATGAGTCAGAGGTCAGTTCTCTTTATGCTAGATAGCAAAGTAGGGGAAGGGGGAGGAGCCAATCTCACAGCAAGCAAGAATATGCCCCTTATCTTTAAAAATTCTCATTGAAGAGAATTTTTAGAGAATAACCACCTTGAAGTTAAGTACTCTGATATGACATATCAGAAACATGGAGGCGCTAAGAGATTTACTACAAAGCCATAAACAAGGGCTTGGTGGAACTGGATTAGAAGTCACCTTGTTTGGGGCCAATGTCACACTTCTCCCAAACCACAGTCCTCCTCTCTGCCCTGAATCCCACCACCATCCAGGGCATCTTTAGTACCCACGCAGGCCCTCTGTCCAGTGCACCCCCTCACATCTTTTTGAATGCCTCCTAGCCAGTGACCTGCACTTATTCTTTCTGGCTGCCAGGGTCATCCTATTGTTCACCTCTGTTAAATTCTGTATGAGTGGTGTTCCTGGAGTTGCTATGTGATAAGGTACCCTCTTGACTCCTACGCAAACCCGTGAGCTAGCCCTAGGCATTCCATCTGAACTCTTGGGCTCTGAAATCTTAGGTTCTAAGTGTTCTTTCTCTGCCTTCTTCTCTCTTTTATTGACTTGCCTCTTTGACCTTACTCTGTCCCCATGGTATTTACATGCATACACTTATCAGTGTCCCAGCGTCTCCTGGTCTACTCTCCCCACGCCCTATCCTGGAGTCTATTCCACGGCTTCACACTAAACCCCCTGACCAGTTCTCCTTGACTTTTAGTGTTCTTCACTGGAGAAAACCACACAACGCCAGAGCTTGGATCCTGGTACATTTATGATTTCCATACCTGTTAAATTGCCCAAGAAAGTTTCCTCTGCTCAGTTATAGTTTGAGAACTTACTTTTCCCCATAGTAGCTACTCCTAACCATGATTCCCCCTTGAGCCCCAGACTGGAAGAGGTCCCAGTGTCCATATTCAGATGAACTCAGTTCTGGACTGATGTCAGTGGAATATACTGGGCCCAGCTGAGAATGCTGGAATGAGAGGACAGAGTAAAGATGCTGGGGTGTCATCACATAGAGGTGATGGTGGGGGCAGGATCTACCCAGGAGAAACACCAGAGACACAATAGGGAAACTGAGACCAAAAGTTGGTAATTTTCTTCTAGTGCATGTGAATTCTCTTCCTTCTTGTGGTTTCCAATTTCCTAAGAATTCTGGGTTCAATGACTTCACAAGGGTTAATACCCTCTCTCTCCACCCTGTGGCCCTGCCATTAATTATTCCAGTGGCTGCAGACATTCCACGCAGCCAGGTCCTTGTTGTTCCAGCTTCAGAGTGGGTTTATTGCCAGCCACATATTATAAAGGACTAATTGTGAGCCCCTTGCACCTGCTGGTTCCCCTGGTGACTGGGACTCAGGGAGGAGGGACGGGTTATTAATGAGCTTGTTGCTCATTATAGTAAAACGCTGGGGAAGTTGGCAAAGAAGCTGAAGGTGCAGGTGTGGTGTCAGAGAAGGCTGGTTGGCACTTCTGGAAACATGACTTAACAGTATTATCACCTGCCTCCTTCCCTGGCTCTTGCAGTGACATCCAGTGATAAAATAGCTGTCATCCTGAGGGACACGCACAGCCCTGTGAGCTCACGCCAGGGGAACCGCCTGGATGGAGGAATTGCTGAGCCAGCACACAGCCAAGGCTGGATGGTTTGGGACACAGCACAGGCTGAGGCCTCAGTTCCAAAGTAGAGGGACAGACATAGCTGAACCCCAAGATGCAGTTGAGAGATGGAGTGGAAGCCAATGGGAGATCATAGAGACAACCTCCTTTACCTTGAATGACTCTAGGTCTTGCTTCTCGCACAAGCGCAGAGCTGGGGCTTAGGTAAGGCAAGTGAGGGACCAAGGTGCAGAATTTAAGGAGGGTCCCCTATCCAGCTGTGCAAATGCAGGAGTAACTGCATAGGACTGGGTGTCTCCTTCTGGCGTCCTGAGGGCCTCCCTGGGCCCATCACAGACGGCTGGCTCTGTCAGAAGGGAGCGGTGGCTCCTCCTCGACAGCTTCCTGTGAGGGCCTGAGCAGGTGAGGTGACGTCTCTTCCGGGTCCGTGGTTCTCCAGGGGCTGACCTGGAGACTCCTCTGGAGGTTCATAGTTCACTTGGGTAAGGACAATGATGCCAGCTGATGATAGTGTCACTGTTAATTCCCAAAACACACGAGGAAGGGGGTAAGAGAAACCCCGCAGTGACAGTCACGAGTGCAGACTCTTGGGTTAGAATTTTGGGGTTCAAGTTGCCATTTACCAGCAGAGAGGAGATCTTAGGCAAGATGTTTGTTCCCTTGGCATCTTGGTTTCCTCATCTGGACATGACCTTTCTTGTTCCTCTCATTCCTTTCTAGCTGCATCTGGAGGGGGTCTCTGCCAAGGTCTTCACGTGAATTCCTGTCCCCACCATTCAGGTCCTGGGCTGAATGTCACCTGTTGCAGAGACCTCACCAAGCAACCCTCCTCCAGGAGGATTTGACATTTCTTTGGGAATTCTCTTTTAACTTTTTTCTCCATCCCCTTTCCCATTTCTGTCCAGAGTATTTGAGTTTTGCCTGGAGATGATTTAAAATTTAAACCAGCTAATGATTTATCTATTTTATTTTGCCTTGAAGACTCTTGGCTTAAAAATATTCTACTCATATTTTATTTCTACTACTTTTTATGGCTTTTGACTCTTATGTTTATGAATTATGCTTTTATTTATTCTAACTTATTAAAATTAATGTTTGGTTTCTCTATTTTTATTATTTCATGCTGAATCTTGAAAGTAACTAAGACAATCGATATTCTTTTAAGTACAGTTTTGGCACATTCCGTGAGGTTTTATCTGACTTAAGACAGGATGTTGAGTAGGACTTTCCCTGGTACTCTGAAATAGGTGCCGCCCAAAGCTGCTCTAACTACCTGGCAGGGGCAGGGCCCTCAGGGGCGTCTTCCAGGCGGCCCCCAGAGGGGCAGTGTGTTAGGTGGGTAAGGATACAGGTGGGCTTGCCAGGTAGGGGGCGCTCGCACGGGAAGGTGCACCCCGGGCCCACCCACCTGCTAACATCCGGTGCCTGCTGAGCCGTGGCAGAGGGAGCTCAGTGCTGGGGGTGAGACTGGGCAAACTTGGAGCTGACATGTGAAGGCAACACAGAAGCGTTTCCACTTTGCCCTGTCGGCAGTGAGAGCACACCTGGGGCTTTTAAAGTAGTAGGGGAAGTGATCTGCGCTTGTCTGAAGGTCAGCCGGGGGTCTGGGGCTGGCCGGGGCCTGGGGGCGGGAGACTCCTTTTTTTCCTTCACCGCGGGACACTGATCCTAGATCAGATGATTCATGAAAGATACTTGATTCCCCCGTTTTTGGGGGACTACATTGGCCTGATGGAGGTGTTCTGTGCCTGCTTGGTAAGGGTATGTGGTTCTGGGAAGAGAACCCGGGTTTACAGGTCAACAAGGAGGAAAGGGAGCCCTGTCGCTATCTCTCTTTTTTTTTTTTTTTTAAGATTTTATTTTATTTGTACATACAAGCTGGGGTACAGGCCAGAGGCGTGGGGCTGTGAGAGGGTTCACCAGAGACAGAGTGGGGAGCAGAACAGGCAGACCAAAAGTAAACTGCTGAGGGGAGCAGCGGGTGAGGCAGGAGAGGTCTGCTGCACCATGTGGGATTCTCCCCAGCCGGGCGTCGAACTCGTGTTGCCGCTGCCGACAGCTCCACAGTGCAGCGCTCAACCGCTGCGCCACCGGGGAGGCCCCCTGTCGCTATCTCTTGCTGTCCCCCTCGCGCCAGCATTTGCACAGGCCATCCCACTGCCTCGTCACAGCCCTCAGCCTTGCAGTTATGGTTCCCTGTGGAAAAGCAAAGCCCCGAGAGTGACAGCACTTGGTTACCGCTCCTGCAGAGCAAAGCCAGATCTGAACCCGAGGCTGCAGACCCTCAGTCCCACGTGCTTGTGGTGCCCCACTGCCCGCCCTGTCTGCCCCTCCGACCCCCTTCTTCTCTTTGGGGCTGTGGAAAAGCAGTCTGATGCCAAGTGTTGGCGGCCCAGGCCGACCCTTATGCCAAAGCAGACTGGGCTCATCGGCTGCTGTCCGTCTGTCCCCTGTCCTGTTGGTGGCTTGTCTCCCGCACAGATTAATTGCTGCTCGCCAGTGGTGGTGGCGGCGGCGGGATCTTCCTCAGTTCCATTCCGGCTGCAAGGGAGGGGCGGGGAGCAGTGCAGCCAGGCTGATCCCCAGCCTGGAGTGGCACAGCTGGCAGCCTGCGCGCACCCTCATCGGAAAGTGATCCATCAGCTGGCAGCGGCTGCCATCCAGGCCCAACTGCCGAGCTGGCACCTCTGGGCCCCCTCAGGTGTGACAGGCATTGGTTCTTGGGGCGGGGGTCTGCGTGTCTGCCGCTTGCAGAGCTTTGGGGGAGGGTAGTGGGCCCTTGGTTGAGTCCTTTACTCTTGGGCAAGGATGCATATCTCCCAGGGGAAGCACCTCTTGAACAGAGTCCTTTTTCCCCACGGTCAACTTCTAACAGGAGCAATAATCCCCAAGACGCAGCCCTCCTCTCATCTCTCTGAAGTTCCAGAGACTAGAGTGTCCCCACAGGTCCCAGCTGAAATGAGACTAGAGGGCCAGGCAGGGCTGGGTGTGAATTTGCATGGGAAGGGGAGGTGCAAGCAGGGCGCTTATTCCTGCTCCGGGGACCGATACTCTCCCCTCATGCCCCCAACACCTAGATGGGATTAATTTGAACTCCCAGGTTGAGAATATGGTTCTTAAATGTGACCAGGGTGTCAGAATCACCTACAGGGCTTGTTCAAACAGATTGCTGGGTCCCACCCTCTGAGTTTCAGATTTCCTAGGGCTAGGGTGAGGTTCAGAATTTGCATTTCTAACCTATTCCCAGCTGATGCTGGTCCAGGGGCCATACTTTAAGAGCCACTGTTTTAGAGAGAGGCCAGTGGATGCCTTCCTTAAGTCCTTGGAATTTGCAGAAATCCCAATTCTTTTGGTTTCTTTGGGCTGTTAGTTCCTGTTTAATTTTCCATTGCCCTCCCTGAAATAAAGGACAACATGCAGGTCCTTCCAGTGACTGACACGGGCTCTTTAAGGTGCGATCAATCCACTTTGGTGATACTTAGAGCAGCTGAGCAGTGTTTCTGCCAGAGCAATACAAATATAACTCCATTCGGATAATTGTTTTAATTGTCCTTTGGCCACTAGACATCTGAGAATATAATCCGAAGTGATGTATCCAAAAGGCTGTCTTAAAAAGGATGCCAAATCAAGGCCAGCTTTTCTCTCTCCATCTCTGACTTATTAGTAGAGGCAGGCTTGGCTGCAGAAGAAGCTGTTCAGAGGGAAGAGTCTTGGGAATAACTCAGCAATAGTCCCCTTGGCGTGCGTCCCCTGTGGGAGAAGGGTAAGAGACCGCCTTTCCCAGGCCCTTAGCCCCACCTGGCCCTGGAGTTGGGACTGTCCTCTGGATGTACCTCCTTTTGTCAGTGTCAGGAGCTGGCCTCACGGTGGATCCCAGCTGCTTGACCTTTAAGAAGATCCTAGGCTCTTCACACCACATTCTGTAGGCAAAATCCTCAAGCTCACTTTTCCTTCTCATCCCATCTCCTGGGAATTTTTATCCCTCTGTTCAGAGCTGTCTACTAGCAATGGCAAAGGGGTTCCCAAAATTTCCAGGCTTTAAAAGGAAGACAAGGGTCTCGTTCATCCTGGGGCTCCAACTCTCTGCAGGATAGGCACGTTTGGTTGGAAGTCTCAAGTTCAGTCTCAATGATCTGTGTTACCATCTTGAAGAGAGACTATTGCACGCCCCCCCCCCCCACCTGTTATCCTCTGCAAGCCTTGTTTCCATTACCTTGCATATGCACGTGCCCAAGTTTACCTTTTGTCCTTATGAATTCACAGTGGCAATTCTTTACCTCTTTCCTTTGCCCTAGTATACTTACTACAATTACTGCAATTAGGGAAATAGTCTTGATTACCCCCAGAGCAAACACAAGAAGGTACATATCAGGAAGGATCAGGATGCTTTTCCTCCCAGATTACCTATTTCTTGTGGGAAATATGTAATGTTAACTCCCTGTTGCATCTCCATACTTGCTTATGATATCAACTATGGCAGCAATAATAGCTAATTTCCAACCTCCACACCCCCGTCCCCCCCAACTCATTGCAATTGGTTGGAGTCTTTGGCATCTAGCCTCGGATTCAGTATTTTAGCTTTTTAAGGGTGTGGGACGATCAGCTGTATGGAAAGGTCAGGCAGTGGGTTAGACTGCATCCGGTAGGACCTTATCAGCAAAGAGAGTATTTTTCATTTTTAATAAGGATGATTTTGTTAAAAATAATGTAATTCTTAGTTAAGATAAAAAATTAATCACTTTTGCTTTCCTTAACCATTTAAAAAGGAAACATCATTTCAAAAGGCATGCAGTCTTGTGAATCCAGACGGAGGTCACATTTTGAGACTGGGAGATTGGGACTTTTGAATGTTGATCCCGAGTATGTGCCTCAATATGCCCCAAGCTCGCCCCTCCACAGCCTCAGGAGACAGTAGACCCACCAGCCTTTTCTGTGAACCTTGCCAGCTTCTTTTTGCACCAATGAATAACGTCAGCTGAGGGGCCCCGCCACGGTGCCTGCTGCTTGCTGCCAGGCACTGCTGATGACTTCAGCTAATTTCCAAGTCTGGAAACATTGTTGACAATGTGATTTCTGAAACGTGAAAGGCGTTATCTCGTTGTGCCATCTGCAGCGTGTCTGTCTGAGTTGGGGCTTCCGCTGCCTCTCTGCCCCTCGCAGCAACTCTCACTGCTCCGTCATCATCTCCCACAACTAATTGCTCCAAACTGACAAGGAGTCTTTTTTCACTTAGAGATACAGGGGAATGGAACTTTCTTGCTGATGTTTCCAAGTCAAGCTTGCCTTTTGGAATTACAATTTGATCTTTTGATTGCAAAGGGGTGAGGGGGTCTTGGGGGAGTGGTGTCTGGTTTCAGCACTGGGTCAGGGACAGCCCCTGGAAAGAACTGGTGGGGATTAGGTTGGAAGACTCCTGTGATTCTAAGTTAACAGGGAACCCAACATACAATGGAATGAGTTGCATTGGGAGGTAATTAATTCTCTGTCCCTGGAGGTACATAAATGGAGATGAGTTCTTACCTGCTTCAAAAGTCCTAAGTGGAGCCAACATTTGAATGGGTGATCTCTTCTAGTTCAGAGAATCTCCTGGAACCAGTTCTATTCATGGGAAATGTGAGGAAGAGGAGGATAATCAAAAGAATAATATAGTAGTTAATCTGTTGCTGTGTAACAAATCATCTCATATCTTCAATGACTTGAAATAACAATAGTTACTTATTTACTGTCATGATTTTTGTTGGTCTTTAATTCAGACAAGATACAGTAGGGATACCCCATCTCTGCCCCATGATGTCTGAGGTGTTATTTTGAGGTCGTATAGATGAGGGGTCTGGAATCATATGAAGTTTTGACTGGGGCTGAGGACCACCTTCCCAAGTGACTCATTCACATGACCGGTCAGTTGGTGCCAGCTGTTGCTAAGAGACCTCAGTTGCTCACCCCCTCGGTCTCTCTAGAGGGTTGCTGCATACAACCTCTAGATGTGTGAAGACAGGTTCTCTCAGAGTGAGCCATCCAGAGCAGGACTGTAATGCCAATTTTGACTTGCCCTTGAGAGACATAAACTGTCACTTCTGTAGTGTTCTCTTGGTCACAGAGGTCAATCTGAGCTAATGTGGGAGGGGACTGCCCGTGAGTGGGAATACCAAGAAGCAAGTATCCTCTGAGCCCATCTTGCAGGTTGGCTGTTACAGGTAGGTAATCAGGTAAGAGCTGAACCTTATCTTATTTTAGCAGCAGGAAGCTGGCAGAGGGCGTTTTACAGCCAAGTAAACTTGAGTTTCTGTGAGACTTATTCTCTTCTCCCAGGTGGTCTCCCCACTCACTTCTGTCAACTTTAGGCTTCCTTAGTTTTGCTTTTAGCGATGAACTTTTCCTTGAATTCATTTTAACTTATTCCAACTTCACTGGACTTCCATCAGCTTCTTGAATGCATCACGCTGTTTCATACATCAGAGACGCTGCACACGTGCTGTTCCTTCTGCTAGGAATACTGTTCTTAATTTGCCATTTTCATCCCATCAATGATTGACTCATGAGATCACAAGATCTCAGCTCAAATGTCACTTTCTTGAACTCTTTTTTAGCAGATTGTATTTTCCAAAGATGGCCACACTAATATATATCTCCTACCCCGCCTTCTCTCCTTGCAAGGTGATATTGACTTCATCCCATCAAGAGGTAGATTTAGACCTTCAGTGGGTCTTTGTAATGGCCTCAACCAATAGAACATGGCAGAAGTGGCGCTGTCTGGCTTTCATTTCTCACCGCTCCCATCCTCCACAGTGTGAGTGCTAACGATACCAAGCTCTTTGGATTTACCCCAAATCACCTGTATTAATTAGGTTGCAAGTGACAGAAAAATTCAACTTGAGCTAACGTAGATAAAAAGAATTCATTGACTCATGGAAACCATGAGGGAGGGCAGGAGCACCTAGAACAGCTAGACCAAGGACTTAAGCAGCACCTCCATCCCTCCCTCTGCTCCCCATGGCAACTTCACCCTCTCTCACAACAGAAGGGCTTCTCTATACTGCTTATTTTTGCATAACAAACCACCTTCATGGCATAAAAACAACAACAGCAACAACAATCATTTATTATCACCATTTCTGGGGATGAGCTTGGCACAACTAGTTGGTTCATTCTCAGGTTATTTCCTGGGTGGCAGTCCCAGGTCAGCTGCAGTGAAAGTCTTTGCTCGCAGGCCTGGCTCCTGGGCTGAGACTTAATAGCGTCTCCCTCCCACTGCGTGGAGTCTCCTTGTGGTGTCTCTCGTAAATATGACAACTTCACGGTGACTAGATTCTTAGCTTTTAGCTCAGGGCTCCAAAGGCTGGTGTCTGGGAGAAACTGAAAGAAAGTACATGGTCTTTTCTAACAGAACTTTGGAATCCACTTTGGCTACAGACCATGTATAGGTCAGTTAAAAAAAAGACACCCAAGTTCTAAGGGTCACAGATCCATCTCTTGATGGGGAGAGTATCGTGTTTGAAAATCACATCTCCCCGCTGGGAACCTGGCCCATGGCAGTTCTTGGGTTATGCCATTTTACAATTCCAGTTGCCCATTGATTTCTTTTTTTTTTTTAATATATATATTTTTATTGTTATTTATATCTTTTACATTTTGTATTCCCCTTGGGTAACCCATCACCAGTTCACCCGTGACCCATCTCCGTGGTCCCTTGTGTCCTTTTCTACTCCATTTTGTGCCCTTATCTCCTATTTGGTTTCTTTATAGTCCTGTTATAAGTGAAACCATTCAATATTTTTCTCTTTCTTTCTGGATTATTTTGCTGAGTATGATCCCCTCTAATTCCATCCATGTCGCTGCAAATTGCATGTGTTTATCTTCTTTCCATGCTGAATAGTATTCCATTATGTATATGTGCCCATTGATTTCAAGCTGAAATCCCCAGGTAGGGGACTCTGGGCCCATCCTGTGTAAGGTGAACTCTGACCAAGGAAATGGCGTGTCCTAGAAACCGGTGACTCCCTGCTGTGGTGCACGTGGCAGGTCTTGGAGCAAGAGTGGGGTCCCACAGCAAGCTCGTGCAGGGCTCCACCCCACACAGCACTGCTGCGTACTTGATCCCACTGAGCTTTTTATCTGGAGTATCTGTTCTGCTTCATCCCATCACCCCTCTTTGTCTTTCATCTCTTACCTCAGGAACCATCTCCTCCAGGAAATCTTATCTTCACTGATCACCCCCCTGTCCAAGGCTGTGCTAGGTGTTTCCTCCTCTTACTTCTAAAAATCTCTATGCAGGGCCTCCCTGGTGTCGCAGAGGTTGGGCACTGTGCTGTGGAACTGTTGGCAGCAGTGATGTGAGTTCAATGCTCAGCCGGGGAGATTCCCCTATGGCGCGGCAGACCTCTCCTGCCTCACCCGCTGCTCCCCTCACCAGTGTATTTCCGTCGATCTGCCTGTGCTGCTCCCCACTCTGTCTCTGGTGAACGCTCTCGCCGCCCCACACTCTGGTCTATACCCCAGCTTGTATGCATAAATCCTATGGGGAACACACAATAATGTAAAAGATATGAATAACAAAAATAAATAAAATATTTATTTAAAAAAATAAATCTTATAAAAAAATCTCTATGCATACTTTATTTCTAGCATGAATTACACTAGCTCTTAATTTCTTTTTCTTTTCAGAAAAGGTGTCTTCCCACCAACCTGTGAGCTTCTTTAGGGCAAGCCTTGTATTCCAAGCACCTAGTTCAGGGTCTGGCACTTTGTTGAAACTTGGTCATTGCAAGTGGAATGAATGAATGAATGAACCACAGCACGATGAGGTTGCCCTTCCAATGAACTGCTGTGTCCCTTTGGCATGAGCAGATGGCCCAGCTGCTGTGTGCTGGGGTGGAGAGAGGACACCTCCCCACAGCGCCCCAGGGTAACACAGCTGCAGACTGTGTTGGGATTTCCTAAGCTGCCCTGCCAGATGGAGGAAAGTTGAAGAACCCCAGGTCCTTAGACCTCACACTCGTTTGGAGCCTCAGTGTTGCTGAGGGGCCACAGGAGACCACAGAAACATCTGGGGGAGAAATGGTTCAGGGGGAATCATTCACACCAGATGTAGAACTTCAGGCATTTGAAACACACAGTCCTGGGCTGGGACTTCTGACATCTGCTTGTTTGAGGACTTGGGGTCAGGAGACCCTAGGAGATGGCTCTGAGTGTTGGCTTGGTGTTTGAAGCCAGCCAAAGTAGATAGCCTGGGGCCAGCCACAGCTGCCATTTATTGAGCCCTTATTATGTGCCAACTACTATGCTAAGCTCTATGCTTGTATGTTAACTACTTTTAGTAGGTATCCCTCTTTTTTAGTGAGGTCATCCCTCTTTTCCCTTTTTTTGTAGAAGAGCAAAGTTCAGAGAGGTGAAGCAACTTGTCCAAAGTCTCACAGTTTATCATGAACAGAGCTGGGATTTGAACCTGTGCGTTTGACTCCATGGGGTCGGCTCCACCCACTGCATTTGGAGTGGAAGGGTCCAGGCCCCCCAGTGGGTGATGGTGGCTGTGACTTTTCCAGAGTCGGTTCTGGGACAATACTGGCTAAGAGCAAGGATCTTGGTGGTTTTTGGATCATGTGACCTGATAGACTTTGATTGTGAGCTACAGAATGGTGACCTTAGTAATTTTTGTTTTGTGTCTTTTTACTTTCCATGTTACTTTCATGCCACCTGACCCCTGACTCTATGTTGTCCTCCCCTTGCATTAAGCCACGTACCTAGAATCTGAAAGCTGCCGTGGTCCTGTCTCTTCCTAGTGGTTTGCTTTTGTCATAAGGATTTTGCTATTTGTGTAGCCCAAGTCTTTCTAACTCTGCTCCCCAAAGCAGGCCCAAGCCAAAGAGCTGGGTGCATGCTGATTATTTGTGAGGTAACAGCAGGAAGCACAATAAAGAAGTAGAACTGGAGATCAGGAAGGGAAGGCGACAAATCAGGGGTTTGTTGATGAGCTCAGATGACCAGGCCCTCTGGGAAACCACACAGAATACACCTTGGAATTGTCACCGAGTGGGGAGGGAGCTGGGTGCTTATCCACCAGGTGCAGTGCCCCATTGATTGCCAGGTACCTAGGTTGCTTCCATGTACGATCTCCCTAGGTGTTCTAGCCGGTGTCTCTCCAACCCTGTGTGCACTGAGCTTGCTCTGGTGGCAAGAGAAGCCCTCAGGTAGAGAGATGCTTGAGGCAGGAATCCATTGGCAAGTTTAGAAACTGTCACTGAAGCTGAACGTGGCCACGTACTTTGCACCAAAACGATGTGACAGGCACTAATAGCATCTGCCTTCCCGGTCCTGCCTGCTAATGCTCTTGCAAATTGTCCTCCCTCTTCAGGTGTTTTGGGGGGTCTCGTCTGTGTGCTCTCAAACATGCTTGGCCAGTTACTGTACCCTTCTCTGGGTGCTGGTGAGCACTGCCCTTCCCTTGGGCTCCAGCAAGCCCATGGCCTCATTTCATCCTCTGGGTATTGGCATGTCCTGCTTCCTGCTGGTGTTTCTGCCCCAGAAATTTCTGCTGTTTTCTGTGGTTTTTAATTTTTTCTTTACGATCATTTCTTCCTCATGTAGGATTCAATCCTGAGGCCTCTTTGGGAGGCTGGGGAGGGTGATCTAAGAGACAAACACCATCATGTTGTAACCCAGACTTCTAGAAGAACCTTTGGGGTCTCCCCTCTCCCTTTAGCTCTATTTTAAGCAGACCCATGGCTTTACCCACAGAGGCCCAGGGGACTGAGTTACTCAAATTGATTTTACCCAACTTTTGCTAAGTTTCTGTCACAACCGTGGTTCTGAAGACATTGGTGACTGTTCTTGCTGAGACTGTGCAGGACCAAAGTCCAGGAGAAGCCAGAAAATGGGCTGTGTAATTGCTTTTGTTAGGTCAGGTTATGGGACTAACACTCCTTAAGTATCAGCGCCCCATAAACAACAAAAATGTCTTTTTCGTGTGTAATAGCTTAGAAGCTGCTGTTTGCCTGCTTCTCCTTGGGACACAGGTAGAAGGGGTCACTGTAGTCCCGAACATGCTGTTCTCATGACAAAAGGGAAAATCAAGCAATCAGGTAGAAACCTCAACACCTCTTGCTCTGGTGTGGACACAGCATGAGTCATATCTGCCCACTGGCCACTGGCCAAATGTGTCACATGGCTGAGCCCAACGTCGACGAGATGGGAAAAGCTAAAGAATTCCAATAATACAATCAAGAGAGCAAATTGGGCTATTGGAAGCTCCCAATCAGCTGTTTTCAGCAGCAGATGGGACAGAAAGATCTAAGGGTGAGCTTGGGAGATGTGAAAGGGGGAGACAGCCGAGGGCACGTGGGTTTATGATCATTATGACTTCATGTGGCCTCAGATAAGTAACAGAGTTCATCCAACCTAGGACAGAGATGAAGGTGCCACGTGGAATGTGGGGGGTCCTTCTGGTATCGTCAGCTGCCCTAGCCATTGTGGCCTGCTCGTTCCTTCATGCCTTATTCAGGGAGTTCTCTCCACAAACTTTTTAGAATCTATTTATGTATCTTAATTTATGTTCCTTCCCCCTTTCGATTGCTCCCTAATCAGCAGCTGATGATAGCCACCCTATAACCTGAATGTGATGTCATCTCTGGTATCGTTTAAGAAATAGCACTTAACAGTTGTTAAATAGAGGAGTTCATTTTTAGAATGCTGCCTGCTTGTCTTCCCCTCCTTTACAAAGGTGATTAAGATTTATTTTTACTTGGATGAAAATCGCTTCCATTGATTTCTGCCCCACAGAGAGAGCAAACCCTTGCATTAGCCAGAGAGGAGGTTAGTCCTGTTCCTTCTGCTACTTACACTACGTGATGCCTCCCAGTTTATGCGTAAGGGGTAAACAGAGTCAGAATTTGTCTTGCTTTGTGCAGAAGCTGCAAACCTTGTGAATGTGACCTCTCTGTGCTCAGTATAGAGGCTAATTTGAGGGTCCCAGCTCTTGGGAAGCTTCCTGGATGACTACAGGGAGAGAGCGACTTGCTCCAAAGCAGCTCTTACGGTGGCCTTTTGCTGTCTTACAGTAGGACCTGCATTCCTCCCTCCCCTTCACCTTCTACATCCTAGTGAACCCCAGCTGTTTCCTGGTCCTGCAAGAGTTACTTCCACATTTTTAGGTCTTTGTTCCAGCAGTACCCCACTTCTGGATATCAAAATCTGTGCTAGTTTCCTTTTGCTGTTGAAACAAATTATTATACAGTTCTTTGTTGAAAATAGCAGATTTATTATCTTACAGTTCTATAAGTCAGAAGTCTGAATTCACCTTAGGAGACCAAAATCAAGGTGTTTACAGTGTTGTATTCCTTCTGAAGGTTCTAGGGAAAATCCATTTCTGTGTCTTTTCTAATTTCTGGAGGTCGCTCATATTCCTTGGCTCTTGGCTCCCTTCATCTTCAAAACCAGCCAAGAGTGGTCAGTCAAGTATTTCTCAGCATTTCAGCTATTTGGTTCTGAATCTTCTGCTTCCTTCCTTCTCATTTAAGGACCCTGGTGATGACATGGGACCCATCTAGATAACTGGATAATTTCCTTATCTGAAGTTTAGTTGGTTGCAACCTAAATGCTGCCTGAAGCCTTAATTCCCCATTGCCATGTAAGTTTCTGAGGATTAAGACATGAACTTTTTAGTTGGGCCATTTTTCCACTTGTCATAGAACCTAAGTCTCTTCCTCTTATTGAATGTACAAATGGAGACAATATTTCAGCTGCTTGGAAAGCCCTAGGTGCCAGGGACATAAGAGGAATATATAGTATATAATATAATATCAAATTAATCCTATGATACTTTTATTCTAAAGAATTCTTTAGAATTCTTTGGCACTGCGACAATGAATTTTCTTTTCTTTATTGTAAACTATGGTTTATAACACAGTAGATGATTTAGGGGAATAGGCTCATACCTCCTCATATGTCAGTTACCACACCATTCCCACCATCAAAACACCCATAGTCCTTTACTGTAGGTCTGCAATGCCAATTCCTTTGGCTATATTCTCCTTCCAGTTCCCAGCCTTACAATTATTATGTTGGTGGTTAATACTTCAGAGTCCTGACTCACCTCTCATCATTCTTAGTTTTTTTTCAATTCCAAAATCTTCCAATCTTTTAGGCGGAATAGTTTATTCTCTTGAGTCTCTCGCCAATACTCAGCCGAGACTACCTTAGCTCATTGATTCTGTCTTTATTTAAATTTGTGCTAATTTGGCATTAGTTTTGATTTTGAAACATTGCATTAAATAGTATTTATCTTGATTACTGAGTTTTTTCAGTGCCATTTAAAATTTTGCATCTGAGGTGAGTTTTCACTTTAGTCCTGGCCCTGGGCCACCTCCAAGGGCATTTTGGCATAATGGCATTTTTCATATCTACAACAGTTGCTTTTGCACAGAGCAATGTCTCTGCCATCCCTCATGCTTCTAAGCAGCTGTAAAACTTGTGTTTTTAAGGAAACTCTCAAAGCCTTTGGGCTTGACTTTTGAAGAACTGGAAAAGATAGTATTTGTGGGGGCGTAGAACTTTCAGGATTTCCCTGCTTTTACATGCCCCTGGGGGAAGCGATTAAATAGAAGACGCTGCTAGTTAGGTATCTGGAAAACAACATGCAAACTGGGAAGAGGAGGTGAAATGGCTTCCTCTGCCATCACCTGAAGTTCTGGATTTTTTCACATCTCTTGGAGGAAGCCCAGAGGCCTCTCAGGGGAGAAAGAACATCTTATCTTTGAAATCAACTTTAGTAGCTTTGATGGCCAATTTTATGGTTCAGCTTGACTGGGCTGGGGGATACGCAGATAGCTGATTAAACATTATTTCTGGGTGTACCTGTGAGGGTGTTTCTGGGAGTGGTGATCTGAATTGTTAGACTGGGAAAAGAAGATCGCCCTCAGCAATTGGGTGTGTCCCATCTCATCCCATCCCTTGTCCGTCCAAATACAGCAAAAAGGGTTGGACTCACCCTCCTTCTGCCCGAGTGTAGACATGGGCATCAGTCTCCTCCTGGCCTCAGAGCTCCTGGTTTTTAAGCCTTTAGACTGGGATGGAATCTACAGCATCAGTTCTCAGATCTTTACTTCCCAGAACCACTCCACAGCCTTTCCTGGGTCTCCCCCTTACAGAGCACAGGTGGGATTTAACCTCCATGGTCTCTTGAGTCAATACCTTATATAATAAATCCTATATAAAGTGAAGAGGTGGTTGTACTTCAGGTACGGTATGCACTGGAGTTGACCAAATGTTGTGTTTTCCATTTGAGTGCATGCTCTCAGAAGAGCCAGCCTATTCTATTTGAGATGGAAGAAAACTAGAGCCCCCTTCCTCCTCTCATTCTTTTGAAGAGGCATTTACTGAACACTGATCATGTATAAACTGCTGAAGTGACATGAGTGTGCAAGAATGAACACAGGAAATGGCTCTTGCCTGTGGGGAGCTTGCAAGACACTCTCAGCAATGTTTTACCTGGTCCCTGGGCATCTCTTAGCTCAGTCAAATTGGCACATACAATTAACCAGCAGATTGGGTAAGAGATGAAGGTGGGGAAAGCCACAGGTGGCAGAACAGGCAGAGTGTTACAAAGGACGGGTAAGAATTTTGGCATTTATTCTGAACTCCACGGGATGTCATTGGTCCCTATCTCCCCACCCCTTTGGGGAGAATGAAACATTTCTTTATTTCTAGCCCTGGGGACAGTAACACCCACCAGTTATGAAATACACAAGTGGATGAATGAATGCATACATACCATGCATGTTTAATACATGCATATATATATGCTTATATATGTGAGCTGACCTTTGGTTTCTACCTCCCCACAAGTGGCCTTTATTAACATGGAAGAATAACTGGAGTTTGACAGCAGCCAAGTTATATTGCAAGCAAAGCAGTTAGAGCACGTTTCACCTTCTGGAAACCCGCCATGCAGGCTTCATGAGGGACAGCACAGTTCCTAGAGAAGCATTTAGCTGTTAAAATATCCTGACATTAGATTTAAATTGACGGATGGAATGGCACCTAATTTGCTTACTGCCAAAGAGTCCTTGGTAACTTTTGGAAGGCCCAGATTTCTTATTTCACAGGGGGAGCTTGAGACTATTAATTGGTAAATCAGTGGGTTAAGAAAGGGTTGCTGCAGGTCTTAAACCTAGAAGAGCTAAATGCTCTTTAAATCCAGAGTCCCCCCCGCCCACCAGGATGTTTGTAAGAAATGACAGCCACGGCCAGGATGAGCATCTATAACTTGGGGTGAGGAGACCAGGGGTTCTATACCGGTAGATCCCCAAGAAGGTGCCCAATGTTGTGCCTCCTTGCTTGAGTTTTGGGAGAACTTGCTAGAATGATAGGATTCCTCATTGACAACCCAAATGAAATGTGTGGGTCTCAGCACAGAGGGACCATTTTCAGGCTCTCTGGGATACACCTGGGAAGTGACAAGTTTCAGTTTTGTGGCCTCTTGGCAGTGGAATGGCATTGTGTTGGGGGGCTCTATGTGGAGGGCCTGGGGGTCTGTTTTGCACACTGATGTGAGCTGGAAACCAACAGTGCTCTGGGGCCTAGAAGGGTGTGGCAGGATAAGATTATTGTGGAGACAACATGAAGTTAGGGTGAGGAGGGTGTAATGTGACCCCAATGGGCCTGCGCAAAGGTGAAGGACTTGGACCTGCACCTCCAGCCCCTTCTGTATACCACGTTGCTAGGTGAGACACCTCGCCCCACCACCTGCATACCAGAGAGAACCAACTTGCTCCAAAGAAGCTACCTTTTAAACCAGTAAGAGCAGAATTTTCTATTAAGTTGAAGAAGGCTTATTAGCAAAAAAGGTCATTCACAGTGTGGTTCTTAGACTAGAGGCACATGAACATCACCAGGAGGGCTGGTTAAATTACAGGGGGCTGTGCCCCAGCCCCAGTTTCTGATTCACCAGGTCAGGGTGAAGGCTGGGAGTCTACGTGTCTAGTATGTTTGCAGAGGTGTTGAACTGGTGGTTTGAAGGCCACACTGGAGGCCGACTGATTTACAGAGAGTAAAGAATATTAAATACTCACATGCATAAAGCTTGGAACTCTGCAATCTATATTCAATGCATACCCTCATGGCAAAAACCCCAGGCCGCATAAAACTGAGTGCCCCCGCGCCCCTGCACCTCTAGATCTGCCCCACTTGTCTTCAGAGGAAGCGTCAGAGGCAGCCTCTGGTAACAGGTTCTTGCGGAGTGCTTAAATCCTGTTCTGTGCATTCGGAAGCATGTACCTGCAAAGTTGGGTGTATGTCTGTGCCATATTTCAGGTTTTCACAAGTGCGAAACCACTCTGTGGTGTTCTGCAACTGGCTTTTTCCCTCACCCTGTGTCATAGTAATCTTCCCCAAAGATTAGCATTTAAATTGACATCATGCTTTCTAGCACTTCTGAGAGTTCCCGCTCTCTATACTCTCCTGATCATTTGTAAGGAAGTCCTCGCTCCTCTCTAGGAGTAATAATGGACCATTTAAAGTAGTAGTACAAAGAATAGTCATAATAGCAATTGACGGAGGTACAATTCATTCAGTGCCAGCACAATGTACGTTTTTATGCATTTTCTTGTTTAATCTTCTCTGTAAGTCTGTGGTATAGGAGTTATGATTGTATTTTACAGATGAGAAAACTGAAGCTTAGATGGATTAAGTAACCTGGCTCAACATATTATATTCAGTAGGTGGTGGAGCCAGCATGTGAATGCAGATTTAACTTCCTTTGAACACTGTTCTTTTAACTATTACTCCATCATGTTACTAAGTATGTAACAAGGCTTATTCTTTGTAAGACCCAATGGAAGCAACTGAGTCATTCAGTGATGAAGGACAAGAATCTGAGGCAAAAAGTCAAATGAGGAGGAACTAGTCTAACAACAGAAGCCAGAGTTATGAGGAATTCCCCAGAGGAGTAGTTGGCAAAGTACCCAAGAGTCACATTTGCTCCTCTCTCTAGAGTTGGGGATGAACTCTGTGGACTGGACCAGTTAGTGTGAAAGGCTGCAAGTTTCATCTAAGGCCCTCTAGGACAAAATTCCTTAGTTTAGTTTAGTATAGTAAGAGCTGACTCAGTCTTTCTTATTGAGTGCTTTTTCTCCCCCTTCTGCAGGATCCTTGGCCCAGTGCTGGACCCTGATATTGCTCCCTAGTTAGAACAGTTATGATAGTTTTTGTTTCCAAATAATGAGAGCCAATTTTCACAAGCTTAAATGACAAAAGAAAAATATTGGCACATGGATTGACTAGTTCAGGGACAGGAAGCTTCAGGAATAGTTTGATCAGGGTGTTGACTAGGCTTCTTTGTGAGTTATCTGGGTTGGTTCTACAATTTGGCTAAGTTGACTTGCATTTTCCTTATTTATGAAAGTAAGGAAATTACTTATGAAAGTCAGGTGAAATAGATCTTTAGGCAAGATTTAGAGGAGGAAATGAAGCAGCAGCTGTGTTTTCTTCTCACACTCAGATGCTCAGCGAGTCGGGGCACTCGCATGGAATTGGGGAGTGTGTCAGAGATCCTGGCTCACAGCCACGTGCTCTGTCACTGGTCCTGAAGCTGTGTGAGGATGACTGCATTCAGGGGAGTTTCCAGTCTTGGTGTCATGTTACAGAACCACAAAAACTCAAGCAAGCCTGGGGCGAACACCGGCCTCCAATCCAGTCTTCCTCTCCTTTCTAGGGAATTTTCTTTTGAAGCCCTTATTGCTCTTTTGTTCTGAAAAGGGTCAGACTGTTCCATCTAATCAAAGATGTTATAATAATGTTGCACTTCATTTTTAGGTTTAGATTTGGGGTTTCAATTCCTTTCCCCCAGGATAATTCTCAGCTCCTTAAAAGATGGACTCAATCCTTCCTCTTTCTAAGACATTTTTGCATTCCCAAGAGCTTTGGGAAAGGTACCTGTGTCAGGTGTACAGAGTCCTTGCTACTTCTTTCCCCAGGGTGAAATGTCTCCTCCTAACTCATAGGCATAACAGAGTCCCCCACATTACTCTTCCTGGGACTAAGAAGGCAGAGTGCCTGGGTGGTCCAATGGAGCAGATGGGAGTAGCCAGCTGCTCTGGTGAAGGGATTACATTTCTGCTCACTGGCAGCCCCACGTGCCTGAACTGATGGTGTGTATCTTCAGGAGATGATCGGTCATCACTCACCCCATGGATGCCCATGAGGTCGCCCCTGGGATCTTCGCAGTGCAGGGTTCTTTATACATCCAAGGGAGAAAGTGGAATAAAGTTTAATCAATAACTGAAAGTTTCTGCTGTGTTTGACTGTACTGGGAAAGACATAGGGAAGAAATGAGCTTGGAAGGGTGGGCAGGATTTTGAGGCAGAAAGGACCTGGGGAGAGGGCGGATGCTGTGAATAAAGGTATCGGGGTGAGGCCAGAGGGGTGCAGTCCTGGGGGAGGTGAGGAGCCGGAAGTGGCGACCTCAGCTCTGCCTGCTAATGTCTGTCTGACCTTGGCAGCGGCACTCTGTGTGTGGTCTCGTGTCCGAGACAAAACGAATCCAGATTTGTGAGCAAAGCGAGACTGTTCAGCCCATGGTCTTTGAGGCCAAGAGTGGGCCTGTGAGTAACCTGTCAAAGCTAACGAGGTAAACAAGGTGGCATCCAAGTCTTTGAGGACTGGCAGTTCCTTGCAGTAATGTGTTTCCCAGAACACAAAACGGTGTGGGGATTTCAGGAGGGTCATCACCATCTTCCATGATCACACGATCGAGTATGGAGTTGGCTGGGGATTCCAATGGATCCCTTTCCCAGGGCTTCACTGCTCCCTGCTCCCACCCTTGACTTAGGGTGCAGAAGCCCTGGGGGTGGAGTTGGGATCCTGCCCCTTGGCCAGAAGTGCCGGGATCTACGTCTCCTGCCCCCACTGTGGCCCTGGTGGCTGAGCGGTGTGTGGGTACAAAAGCCCAGCTCCTGTGCCCGAAGCTGGACACCACAGTGGGGTGACGTGTGCCCAGAGCTCCCTGGGGGGTCCGGCTGGCCCCAGGTGTCAACCCCACACCGGCCTCTCTTGTACAGTAACCACAGTCCAGTCCTGTCCACACACATTCGGGAGACGACTGCGAGTGGGCACTGTTCTTGTGCCCCATTGTGGGCCCAGCACTGGGTGCGGGGGAGACAGAGCCCCAGCAGGAGAGGAGGTGAGACCCCTTTGCTGGGAGCAGACCCTGATGCAGTCGGGCAAAGTGCTGCCTGTTCTAGCTCACTTTTATGTTTTTATTTAGAAGCTTCAATACCAGAGCTGATGGCAGAAAATGTGCAGTAAAATGCGGGGAGCCGCTGGGTAATGGCCCCTGTAAAGGCCCCTGTAAAGTGTTAATTGCCTATTGAGACTGCAGACTTTGTCAATGCGCAGGGATCTGAGCTATCGACAGGCCCTTATTTATTTCGGGTCCACAAAGCGGGCTCCTCCTCCGAACAGGCTTCCAATCAGTCACGCTTCCCTGGGCCCGCCAAGGGGAACCGTCGATAAGTCCGCGGGCGGCCTTAACTCTTTGAAGCTGGCTGTGCGGTCCGGGCGTTCATCCCAGTGCCTCAGGACCTGGGAAACTCTGCCTGCATCCCGGAGGAGACAGCTGACCCCAGGCCTGGCCCTGAGCTCCGGGTCTGCCGTGGTGTCTCTGACACTTGTGGCTGGGAGATGCCAGTGGTGCCTGTCTGTCCAGAAAGGGCAGCGGAGATCCAGAGAGGTTGAGTGAACTGCTGAAATGATCACAGCCAGCGCGTTGCAGATGGTTCTGGGTTGAATTGTGTCCTCCCCCCCCCCCCGCCCCCATTTCAGACATAGAAATCCTGATTGCTAGAACCTGTATTTGGAGCTAGCACCTTTGATGATTAAACTAAGCCATTGGTGTCTTTTTTTTTTTTTAAGATTTATTTATTTTTTTTATTTATACATTCAAGTTGGGGTACAGGACAGAGGCGTGGGGCGGCGAGAGGGCTCACCAGAGACAGAGCGGGGAGCAGAACAGGCAGATGGACAGAAATACACTGCTGAGGGGAGCAGCGGGCGAGGCAGGAGAGGTCTGCCGCACCATGTGGGATTCTCCCTGGCCGGGCGTCGAACTCGTGTCGCCGCTGCCAACAGCTCCACAGGGCAGCGCTTAACCGCTGCGCCACCGGGGAGGCCCCATTGGTGTCTTTTTAATTCAATAAATTCAATAAGAAAATGTGGTTGTAGGAAGAGGAGCTCGGGACACAGACGCACACAGGGGAAGGGGGTGTGGGAACGCAGGGAGAAGACTGCCATTTGCAAGCCAGGGAGAGAGACCTCAGAGGGAGCCGGTGCGTTCACACCTTGATCTCGCTAGGACTTCCAGTTTCCAGAACTGTGAGAAGGTCAATCTCTGTTGTCTCGGCTCCCTGGTGTGTGATACTTTATTACAGCAGCTGTGGCAGCCTGACCCACACACCTGGGTCTGGTGTGGCTGAGTCTGTGCCCTGACCAGTACAGGTGAGCGGACCCTGCTTTCTGGAGGTGGGCAACATCACCTCTTTGCAGTGAGTCTGTTCTTAGGTCAGGTCTTAAAAGCAACTATGTGATTCCAAACTATATTTAACAAAGGGGAAACCAAATTTTGCTAGTCCCCTTCCATCAAAAGAACAGTACTGTCTGCCCCTTCTCCCTTCATGGAAGCTTTTTGCAGTTTACGTTTGTTCTTGCATCTTCTCTGTAAGGCATATTTTTTGTTTGCATAAAATATATAACGAAGTTTATTATTAAAACGTACAAGTTTAGTGACATTAAGTACATTTATGTTGTATAATCCTCATTGTTATCTAGTTCCAAAAGTTTTGATCACCCCAAACACCCCAAAGGGAAATCCTGTACCCATTAAGCTGTCCCCCTCTCCCCTTCACTTCTCAGTCCCTAGCAACCATGAGTTTGCTTTCTGTCTACAGATTTACCTCTTCTTGGCATTTTATAAAACTGGAATCTGCTACTACATGATCTTTTGTGTTTGCCTTTATCATTTACATTAATGCTCCCAAGACTCATCCATGTGTGTGACCCCGGTTATGTAGCACGTATTAATACTTCAGTTCTTTTCATGGCTAAATAATATTCCATTGGTTGGATAGAGACCACATATTGTTTATCCATCCGTCAGTGTTTGGACATTCAGATTTTTTTTGACCTTTCGGTTATGTGAACAGAGCTGCTATGAACATTGTGCATGACTTTTTATTTGCACATCTGTTTTCAGTTCTTTTGGGCTTATTCTTGGGAGTGAAATGGCTGAGTCATATGGTAATTCTGTGTTAAGGAGGAACCTATATAAATTATATTGAAGGTAACTGTTAACTCCCATTTTAGAAAAGAAGAAATGGAGGCCCAGAATGATCTTGACTACCACCTATACACTGTCAGCTTTTTAACTCTAGCCCAAATATACTCCATGGTTCCTACACACACGGTAATGCCTGGTGAGCTTTTGTACCTGGGTGTCTCACATCACCTCAAACACAGTGCGTCTGAAACTAATCGCACCATCTCCTCCCTGGTTTCCTATTTCCCATCTTAGTGAATGACAACACCATCCCAGCTCCTTCGGCCTCTCCAGGGATGATGCATTATTGACCTTGCCACCATGAGTAAGTTGTCATTCTCTCCATGCCTTGGTTTCCTTATCCAGAGTGGGAGGTAATCTCATTGGCTGTGTGAGGATCTGACTCTGAATTTCTTGCCATGTTGTATATATGACCTGGGCCTGAGGCTGGCTCCGGGTTCAACCACTTCTGTCTCTGTGACACCACCCATTGTTTCCCATTGTACGTGCATCCTTCTCCATATGAGCCACTTGAGGGCATATCCTGTGTCTTATTTCTTTCTCCCCTGCTCCCAGCACCGTGCCAGGCACACAGCTTGTGTCTGTCAGTGTCTGCCTATCTGTCAAGCCACCAGGATGCTCTGTTCTGCAAGAAGGAAAGAGAGAGAAAGCAGACAAGGAAGGAAGAAGCTTGAAAGCTGAGGCAGCTGGAAAATGAATTACTCAAGGGTTGGTGGGAAGCAGCTCGGGGCTAGAAGCCCCTGGGGCGCTCAGGCCATTTCTCTTCAGTTTGCCACCGCTAGAGAGCACAATGCACCCAGGAAGAGGGTGTGCCCAGGCCTGGCACTGGCCCAGCCCAGCTCCTTGGCCCCACCCCCTCTCCTGGCAACACCCCAGCGGGCAGTGGGGATTTGGATGGGGCTCAGCCTGCCTCAGACGCTTTGCAATCTTTGGCCTAATTAAAACACCACAGACGGTTTGAACCCAGCATTAAAATTTGATGAGAAATTGATCAGCCAAGCAAACAGGAAATTTAGCCGTGAGTGAAGGTAATGTTTGCTCAGATGTGTAATGAGGCCCATGGGGAATATTTGTGGGCACCTCGGTCATGTCTGGAGCTGCTCCCGCTCTTCAGTTCCGTCTTCCCCATCCGCCTCTCCCCTCAAAACACCCTGGAATGATTCCAGGGGGAGCAGGTAGACCTGGAAAAGTTTTGTTTTGATCGAAAAACATCCTTTGAAAACCTGAGGAAGTCTGTCTAAGCTTCTTAACTGTGAACCAGAAAAATAGCAGAGGGAAGAGGCAGACCTGAGTGAGGTTCTGGCTCTGTCATTTGCTAGCTGGTGTCCTTAGTTTGCAGAAGTTGATTAACAATTAATCTTTGTGTGCCTACTATGTGCCGGCTTCCTGGGGAAACACTGATTGCAAAATGGTTGTGGTCCCACCTCCATGCAGTGCACAGTTGAGAAGAAAGGCTATGAACCCCGATGTCTCATCTGTAAAAAGGAGGTGTTCGTATTTTACCATGCTGGATGAATTGAATATACAGAAAACACAGAGGACGGAGCCTGTATATATATAAAGTGTCAAATGAAGATTCCTCTGCATCTTCCCTCTCCATATCCTGCATGTAAAGTCTACCAAGTCTACCAAGTCTAACCATTTTTCCTATCCAGTTCTCTGCAGGTGACCTGATTTGATAGTTACTTACTTGTATGTTCTCTGCTGAGGGTTGAGCAGGTCACAAGAATGATCTACAAACTAGAAGTAGCATCAAATCAGAAGTTCTATGGGAAAGATCAAATGGAAGGAATCCTTAGGTTGTCTGGGATGAAGGAAGTCTTTGGTTGAGAATGTTGCTCCAAAGAATAAGCAGAAGCAAGGAAAGCTTAAAATTATTTGGATACACTCAAGATACCTTAGCCAGAAGAAAAGAATCTGGAGTGATTTTTTACCTTTCAGGCTTTTGTGAGTGCATTTTACCCTTAGAGTAGTGCTGTGCTCTCAGCTTCCCATCCTTTTCACCATCTCCATCTCCATCTCAACACCCATAATCATTCATTCTTATTCCTGTCTCTGTCCTCTGCTTACCAATCATTCTCTTTCCTTCAGCAGCATTATTACTATTATTGCCATTATCTTTATTACAAAATATATCCATTGTTGGTTTGGTAGAGATGCAACTGTATTTGGTTGGCCTTTCTTTTATTCATGGGTTCGTGAATGAGTTGGTTGTGTTCTTTCTTTACATTTTGAGGATAATGCCCTTTCTTTAATTCTGAGATGTGTACAACTTTACCTTGTATATTTTAATGTTCCGAACTTAGAATGTATCCTATAAAAAAAGTCAAAAGACAATTTCTGACCGTAGGTACAAGAATGAGTTATGACATGTTGTTGCCTTAGCATCTCTTAGAGTAAGTCATTGGATTTTCAGAGATGGAGAGTCTGAGGTGACTGATTCCTATGTCTTGGAGAACTACTACTTAGATATACATTACCTAACCAAAGCAAAGGCTGATTTTGTTAGTATGCAATTCTACTAAGGGGAAAGTAAGTGTTTGAATTTAATAAAATAGCAAGTAGATAAAACCCAGGTATTCTTCAATATAGTTCAGATGATAATATCACTTCAAAAGTCCCTAAAACAGCTAGGATTGGAACATAGAAATAGAGGATGTAGCATGTCGCCCCTCTGATGCTATGCTTAACAGCTGGTGACCAGAAAGAGTCATTCAGAAGACCCTTTCGGCAATGAACATAATTCTCAAATATTTTACTACTAAAAATTTTATATATTTCACTTACTTTTATAAATGTCGATTGCTGAGCTTTTGGAAAGTTACAGACATTTATTTTGATCTGTTATTAAAATAAATTCTATTATTTTAAAAATTCTTTTATTACTTATTTTATGTTTTTCAAATTTACAATAATAACATTTGCCAAAAGTACTTATTTTAATTTACCTTGTCAGTGTTTAAAAACTTATTTCTGTTTCTTATCTTATTGCATTGGCTAGAATTTCCATCAGGATCAGTGTATTCAGATTTTCTAATATTATTGAAGACATTTTGGTCATGATTTAACATTGAAATTTCTAGAAAAATAGTTACAGTGTTTTAAAAGTATATAGTTGTGCATTAATTTCTGTATTTTAAAATCTATCTCACATCTGCTCTCATGTTCCTTTTTCATTCTTATTTGTGTAACCCAAGTGTTATGTTCTCACGACTCTCAGGGTATTATTAAGAAAATCCTTGCATATTGAGTTTCCATTTAACTTAGTCCATATATCAGCCCTCCTTATTTCTTGCCTCTAAGATCAACCAGGGTGGAAACTTTAATCCTATAAATTTTCTAATCTTGCCACTCAGTAGTAACCACAGTGAACACTTTGGAGTACAAAGCGTCAATCTTCTTCCTTTGTATATACACTATGCCTAAATTGGATTTTATTTTTACATATTGAGACTTTGTTTTATAACTTGCTTTTTCAGTATGTGCTTTAATGACTTCATAATATTCTACAATATGGATGGACCATATGCTATTTACTCACTTCCCTGTTGTTTTATCATCAGGTTGATCCATTTGTTTGCCATCATAAGTAATTTTATGATGAACATTTTTGTAAATAAATATTTGCTCACATTTCCTATTTCCTTAGGATGAAATTCTTAAGTGGGTATGAATAATTTCAGCATCCTTGATACATATTGCCAAATTACCCTTTAGGAATTTATACTAATTTATACTCCCACCTGCCGTTTATGAGTGCCTAACTCACTCTCTGTCACCAAGACTGAGTTTTCTTTAATCTTTGCAAATGGAATAGATTACAGATGAAATCACATGGCTGTCCCGATTTACATCGCTTTGATTATGAGTAGACAGAACCTTTCAAATCTTTATTCACCACTTATTCTTCTTCCTTTGTGAATTTTTCCTCTCTGTCCTGTACTGTGTGTCCCCCATTTTGGCATTTGTCCTCTTATTGCTCTTGGGAGTGATCCAACCCTTATGGAAACCTTAAGGGTATGAACTCTTTGTCACACATGTTGAAACTACTTTTTCTCAGTTTATTGTTGATTTTTAATTTCTATACATAGGTCTATCATTTTTTTTGCATTTGTTCTTAGTGAATTCTGTGATCAGATGAATATCCATCCCGGTTTCCTCCTACAGAGTGAATTAGGGCTTCTTGGTGGGCCTGGAGTTGGGAGTTCCTTACCCAACTCTATGAAAGCAGAGGGCTCCTCATTGGGAGAGGGCATCCTCTTTGAAGTCATGACAACACAACTTGGGAAAGAGGAAAATGCAGCAGCCCTGGAGGGTGGTTTACTGCCCAGCTCATTTGTTCAATTGTCTCAGCTAGAGATCTTGGGACATATCACATTCTAGCACTCTCACCCAGTCCTTCTGAGCTTACAGTTTTCATCTGCAAATGCAAATCTTTGATTTACTTAAGGTCTAGCTCAGTGAATATTTGAGATGAAGCTCTAATAGTAGATGTCCCAGGCACTTACAGTTGACTTTACATGTAATTTACATAAATAAAATACCACTTGTAATATAACATTACACAACTCAACAAAACATAAAAATACAACAATGCAACAAAACATAACAAAAACTAACAACATAGCACAAGTAAACATAATACAATAAAACAGACCATAACATATATGTTATCTCCTTGAAGCCTCACAACAGTTTAATGAGGAGAATAGTGAAATAATTGGTAGAATAGGAAAATGAAGCCCAGAGCGGCAAGGTAATTTATTTGAGAACTCTGCCTTAGGACTTGACCCAGAATGTTTCTGTCTTTGCTAGTCTAGTAGGTGCAGTTACAGTAAGGATCTGGCGTAATCCAAACTCCCTCCTACTTGACCAAGAGAGCAATTTCTTCTATGCTTTTGTTTCCCAAATGGCTTGGCATTTTACAAGAGAAGTTTGCACATGTCTGTAAATCAGTCCCATACTTTGCTCTCTTTTGCCAGCCAACCTGAGAAGATCAGCCACACCCTGACGTTAGAGGGTGTTACCCTGATGGTGTCATGATGGGTAGGTATTTCCTATGTGGACTCTACTAGTGGGTCTTTCACCAGACTCTGACTCTCTCTCATCTGTCTTGTGGAGAGAGGAGAAGGACATTCCTTTCCTACGTGAGTCCCAGCTGGATGCTTTGGGTAGTGGCACAGGGGCTCTGTAACCTGTTCTTAGCATGTTCCCTTTAACTGCCCAGCTGATAATGGTTCCAAGGGGTGAAAAGGATAAGGACACTTCCTCTTCCTGATTCATGCTCTTTCAATGGGTATCTCATTGTAAAATAGCTTGGGTTCCAAAAATACCTGATAGCTTTTAGATAGTTTTCTTCTCTTTCCCTCCTCTCCCCCTTCCACATTTTACCCACTGACACACATAACAATATCCCACCAAATTTACAAGCAACAATTAAGGTTCCAGGTTGTAAACAGCAGAAATAAGCTTTGGCTAAATTGGCAAAAAAGTGATGCAAGGAAATCTGTTGGAAGAATACTTGGGACTTCAGAATTTTAAAGGCTGGGGCACCTTACCTAGCCAAGTAGGAAGTGGCCACCTTTACTCTTCCTCTTACGAAGAATGAGGAGAGGCCATTCCCTTAAAGGATACTGTAAAAGGTGATGAACACCCAGTAGGCACTACACTGGCCCAGGGGAAAGCTAGAATCAGCCTCATCCACTTGCCTGGAACCAACCTCTCACTCAGACTTCAGGGGTGGGCCTACCTGCTAATTAACGGTGGTATCTTTCTCCATCTCAGCATTTACTCTTCAGCTCGGGTTTCTCCCTGCCATCTGTCTTGATTTCCATTCACCCTGGCCCATTGCACATGATTTTATATCCTGTGTCCTTGAACCCCAAGGAGGTCAGAGTCCTGGTCCTCATTTTATTGGAAAGTAGGGTCTGGGTTCACTTCCTCCTGAGGAAAGGACTTTGATGTGGGCGCCTTTGTTTATCTGAAAGGGGATCCCAGAGAGTACAAGTGAGGAATCAGAGCCTGCAGTCCAAGGAGGGAAGATAAGCCAAATAGACTGTATACTAAAGAGTATAAGGTTATCACGGTGGACAGCTGGGGCCCAATCCTGCTGGGGACCCACTGAGATGATGGTGTGGTAGGTACCTTAAGATTTTCCCACGAGAGGCTGGGACCTTTATCCACTGACTTCTGTGCCCTGTTGGTTGGCAGTTGTCCCTGGGGGCATTGGAGCTGCTGCAGAGGGGGACGCTCAAGGATGCTAACGTCCTCAAGCGCAGAAGGCAAGAGACAAGTAAACAGGCTGTAAGGGAGGAGTGCCCGGTCCTGGCCATGGCTCCATCTGCTGCTGCAGGTAGCTAGGAGGGCGAAGGGGCAAGGGTGAGGCCACAGTAGCATCTGCTGGAGGGGAGGCTCTTTGTCCACTATGCAAATTAGTACATTCATCTCTGTGGGAAGCTGCCTAAACACTGGTACAGAAAATTGATGGAAGACCCCAATACCTTGCCAGTCTTTTGTTCCAATGGGCTCTGCCTGTTCTATCTTGTCTCTTTTAATTACCTCGATCAAAATCACTATCAGAAATCAAGATCAGAAGTGGGTACTTAAAAAGCCCACATTCGTGTATATTCCTGGAATCATACATATGCTGTTCTCACTCAATTTCTTCTTGTTCTTCAAGATTATCAAGTAATAGTCTCCATGCTCTACAATTAGATCCTCAGACCATATTCATCTATGACTGGAAGGTTCCACCTATTAACCTCCCTCTCCTTACTTCCCTTACCCTGTGACCCCTGGTAACCACCATTCTATTTTCTGTTTCTTTGAGTTTGGCTTAAAATAATTCCACGTGTAAGCGATACCTTGGATCATGTCCTCAAGGGTTATGCATGTTCTCGCAAATGGCAGGATTCATTCTATTTAAGGCTGAATAATATTCCATGGTATATACATACACATGTGTGTATGTGTGTGTGTGTATATATATATGTGTGTGTTTATGTATATTTTTAATCACATTTGCTTTATCTACTCATCTGTTGATAGGCACTTCAATTGCTTCCAAGTCTTGGCTACTATAAATAATGCTGCTTGTACATGGGACTGCAGATACCACCTTGAGATAATGTTTCTTTTTGGATAGAGAAGTGAGATTGTGAGATCATATAGTAGTTCTATTTTTAATTTCTTGAGGAACCTCTCTACTATTTTCCATACTCAATTCTTTATTTTAATTTTTGCCAGATTAATACATTGCCCTAAAACGACCTTTCAAATGCAACAATCATAATCATAATTATGATAATCAGTGCAAAAAATGTAAGATAATTATATGGATGAAAAATTAGTTTTAGCCCACATGGGCTAAAACTAATCCTTCAGGATTTCTGTCTGTTGCTACTATTCTTTCCACTGTCTCTTACTAACATCTGGGCTGTAGGTACTTGTCAAGATGAGTAGACTGAAGTCTTTGGATAGATTGGGGGGGCTGGCCTGAGCCCTGGCGATGGGCAGGCACAGATGAGTAATGTGAGCAGCCTTTAGTTTTGTGCTCTCTGCATATGAGCTAAGGAACGTGGGTAGGAACTGCATAACTTGCTTTTGTCAGTGAGGAATTGTTTGACTTTCACGGGCAATTTTGGATGACTGTGTTCCCACAGTTGCCAGGTCTTTGCCCTTCTCTTTGCCAGCCTTGGGTGATTAGCCCCATGTAGCAAGGAGCAAGAGGCTTTTGCCCCAGCAGAGAGCATTCAGCATCGTGGCTTGGCTAATTGGTCAGACGATAAATGATTTTCTACCAAGAATCCCCACCATGGTTTTGTTCCACTTCTCAGCAAAGATTTAAGAGATCAGTGGTTTTGCGCCTTCTCCAAGGCATTGTTACTTTGACAAGCTATACCAGGGTAATTGACTAGTCTGCACTTGGTATTATCATAAATAATTAAAACAAAGCTATGCTTATCAGAACAAATGCACCAAGCAGCACACCTATTTTGCTGAGCCCCATGTTCAAAAGGAATGGAAAGATTTCAAAATTAACTGAATCTCTTTTTGACACTGCCTCCAATGCATGACTGATGATTAATCTATATTCTGAAGGAAAGGCATGGTAAGTCGTCACGGTTTAAAGAAACATGGCAGAGAAGTGGGGCAGCAAAACTGGGTTAGAATTCGGGTTCTTTCTTTATTAGTGTGGCCTCAGGGAAGCTTGTGTGCTTAGATTTCTGTTACCACATTGATGAGGTGGGTAATAGTTCCCATCCTTCAGAAGAACTGTAAAGGTGAAATGAGAGAATGGATGGCAAACACTTTGTAAATTCAATAATGGTATGTAGATGTTACATGAGCTTGTTGTTAAATGTGATCTATAGCTCACTTCTTCCTTCCTGTGTCCTGGATTCTCTCTAAGGCAGGGCTTTTCAACCTCAGCACTGCTGATATTTGGAGATGGGCAACTCTTTGTTTTGGGAGGTGTCCTGTGCATTGTAGGTCTCTACCCACTGAATCCCCATAGCCACCTCCATCAGGACAATCCCAAACTTCTCTGGATGTTGCCGTATGTCCCCAGGGGGCACACATGCGCAACTGATCCTCAAGAGCTGCTCTGACTTTGCTTTGCTTTTGCTCACCTTTATGGCTCAGGTGAGAGCATCACTGAGTCAGCCTTCTAAGGATTTCAAACCCAGGGATAGCAAAATTGACCAGCAATTGTGCAGGTCACACCGCATGCTTGGCTGCAAAGGCAAACAGTTGGTTAGTCCTTTACTTGGTATGTTAATCTGACAGGTAGTGGGTTGGGCTGATTTTGTCATATAATTGATGGAGATTGTCTCTTGCTTAACCATCAAGTATATCCTGCCTCCCCAGTGGCACAGATGGAATGTGCCAGAGATCCCATCACTCTAGTAGGGAGAGTATGGAATGGAACCTCATGGTGGAATTGAGGGTCACATTTGCATGCCAACTGAGAGTTTCTAAGCCTGGAGGCACAAGATAAATGGTCTGGTGCATTATGATATGGTATTGGAACAAACACAGTCACGTTTTATTACCTACACCTTTTACCATTTACAAAGTTGTGTCATGTCTACAGTCTTTCCTGGAAATGTTTCTTCCTCTCTTGTCTACCCAGACCTCCTATTTATCCTCAAGAGCCCACTCAGATGTGAGCTCTGTGGTCCTTGCCTGACTATCCTCTCTGGTAGAGAGTTGGTTGCTCCATCATCTATGTTCTTACGAGAACACACCCATTGACAGGTTTGTGAATCAAGGAAACATGAGGAAACATGTAGTCCTTGTTTCCCAGGATCCACCTTTGTGCCTGGCATTGGGGTGTGCACATTAGAGTGTGGCTGGTTTACTGGAACGCTTACTTTAATTCTGACCTGTAAGCCATACAAAGGTATAGAGATTTAGAGAGATTTATTCACTAACCCCAAGTCCTGCTGCTGCTGAGGACAGGAAATGTCCTTTTTATTATCTACTTTCCGCTGCATCAACTTTTGGAGGACTGAGCATCAGTTTGTGGGGAGGTTGATAGGATATGGGCAATCTCAGGGGACCTTGGTTTCCTCTTGTTTTTCTAGTTAAACTTGAATCTTTTAGACATTGATTTTCATCTTGTATAGAGATAGTGATTAGATGAAGTTCCTCCTGTTGTAAAACACTGTGATATAACTTCGTGACCAAGAGTCCAGTTTCTGATGTTAAAAAAGTCATGTGACTTTAGGTGAATTTCTTAGCCTCTATATGCCTCAGCTTTTTCATCTGTGAAATGGGAATCATAGTAGTATCAATCTCACTAGGTTGTTTTTTTCTGCTTTCAATAATTTTTTGAGATTTATTATTCTTGGAATAAATTTTATTTCTTTATTGGGAGTAACACTGGATCACAGTACTGTATATGATTTAGGGGAATAGTTTCACAGATGTATGTATCATACCTCCCCAACCATCAAAGCACCCTAAGTCCTTTACCCTAGACCATTGGTCCCCTCCCACCTTTATCCCCACCCTCAATAGCCTCAATTCTGCAGTCATATTTCTCGGGGTTGTTTTGGTTTAGTTTGAAAAGTTCTTTTGTTTTGTTTCTCTATATTTCATGTATGAATAAAATCATTTGTATTTGTTCACTAGGTTACTTTTAAGGATTACATGGAATAATGTATGTGAATGACTTTAACACATTGCCAGACACAGTGTTTCTACTTTCCAAACATATATTCTATTTTCTCTTGACTTGTCAGTTCCTTCATTCAGCAAACTTCATTGAGTTCTTCTCTATGCCATACTGAGGATAAAAGAATCCTTAAAATAACAGCAACAAGTGCATGATGAATATCACTTCTTGAGTGCCTGGTTCATCTACAACTTCCTCCATTGGTCAATATCAATAGAGCATTAGTCAGTAATCAATTGCATGCATTATTTCATTAAACCCTTACTGCAACTTTATTAGGTAGACCTCATTCTCCCCATTTTACAGAAGAGAAGCTGAGACTCAGAGAGGATAATGAACTGAGGGGTTTGGGGGAAGAATGGATGGAAGCAGGTATGTTCAGACACTGGGGAGCAGGCAGACAATCCAGCAGCCTGTCTGGCCATGTGGGGTGAGAGGAGGAAGGAGGAGGTGCCAGGGGCTGATGTTTCCTTTACACTCTTTCAGCTGTTAAAGGAAAAGATCAAAATGCTTTTCCTGACTGACTCTCCAGGGATATGGGAGAGTCAGTAGACCCAGATTCAGAGGCCTTTTTGTGGGACTGCAGGGTCTGACCTTGCCCTCACCCTAATTTAATTCTTAGAAGGGGAGGGCTATTCTGAGGGACCAAGGAGTTCTGATGCCACCAGAGGGAGCAGGACCTTATTCGGCCTCTTCGATCAACTAGGGAACTGATCAGTAATTAACATAGCCCAGAGCCAGACTGACTGTCCAAGCTGCCAGAACATGGGGAGAAAGGTAAAAAAAAAAAATTTACTCAGGTCTCTGCACAGGACTGCCCAATCCATAAATAAAGCAATGACCCATATTCAGTATCCACAGTGTGCTTTGCAATTTCATGAATTCTCTCAATCGCCATAAGAGACAGGAAGGACTGTCATGTCACAGCACAGCTTGAACGACGGATTCATTCATGTGTCAAGCACGTTTTCCACTCTCCCATGTGTCAAACTTGTGCTGAGAGCTAGAGGTACAAGGGTGAACAAGACAGTCAGAGCCTTGGGGTTTAGAGAGGTGAAGTCAGTGGCCAAGGTCACTTAGCTGAGCTAAGCCAGCTGGGCTGTGCCTCTGCAGGGTCTGGCTCTCTCCACCACATGGCAGATGTGGTCGAGCCCCCCGCCCTTCCTCCACTCTGGTTTCCACCTGCAGATGCCATGGCGTCTTTGGGGGGCCAAGTCATAAGGCCGAGACTGCTGGGGAGCTTTGGGCAGACTGAGAACCTCGCTCCAGTTTTTCTGCTGTTGATGGAGGTGATCTTGGCTCTGGCTTTGCAAATGTAAAAAGGCCACTGGGATGCCATCATTTGCACTTGTTTCAAGAGAGGTCATTGCACTTAATTTTAAAAATGTCTATAAAGTTGCTGCCACCGTGAGTGAATTTTCGACTGACAAACAGCCCAATGCTGAACGAGGCCACTGTCTCTGGGTCCTCCAGTGTGGGCAAGGGCAGGAAGACAAGCAGAAGCCCTTCATTATCCGTAGTACCCCAGCTTGTCCTACATGGTCATCTTTCTCTGGCGAATCACTTAAACCACTTGTTTTCAGATTTTGTGGTGCGTAAATCACCCAGGATCTTGTTACAAGGTGGACCAGGAGTCAGCTGGCCTGGGATGGGCCTGCTAACAAGCTCTCTGGTGAGCCTGATGCAGGAGTCCACGCACCACACTTTGCATAGCAAGGACTCAGCCAGCATTTCCATTCTGGTTTCCATGGGGCCTGGTGTTCAGCAAGACGCTTGTCTTACCATGTCAATAAGTTTGGGAAAAACTAGGTCAAACAAAGTTAAATGAGCTTCTTCACTGCAGGACTTCTCAGAACCTTTAAAACATGCTATTATGCAAGTATGTCTCCAAGACCCAAATTTGCATAGGCAGCTTCCCGACCTTATTTTACCTGGAAAGCCTCATCTTCACCAAGTCCCATCCCATGAATCCCTACTCATTTGTGTTCTTTGTAACACAGTTTAGACATGGCAGATCTGGGCTTTCTCATTCTGGAAGCTTTTACTTTCTATGCTGATGTATTTTCTTCCATGCTTCCTCTTCCTCCAGCCTCTGCATATGTTTCTTTTCCTAGCCTGGAGATAATTCATTAAAGCAACTCTCCCACTCCCTGCCTCCCTCTTCAGATACACCTTTCCACCTCCTAACACCCCGACTAAAAAACACCATCAATATTTCATAAACTCACAGTGACAAATTTATTTTAATGTGGTCCACCGAGAGCCGGAGATTGATTGGCCCCTCAGAAGCGTGACACGTTTCAAAGCAGGATATTCATGGCATGTTTTAGTGCCTACATTAGTCAGAGAGGAGCAGAGCCCGGATTTATCATCGTTATGACTTTCTCGGTATCTATTCTCTTCTAGCCACTGGCAGCGCTCTCTGCCTGCTCCCTATTGATTCGCTTTGTGTCTTTAAAATGTGCTGCCCTGGGAGGAGGGGGGTTTGGATTTCCATCAAATTGAGCCCAGCTTGCTATAGAATCTGCATATTGGGAGACTGTGCTTGGGTGAAAACATGTCGAATTCTTTTGGTTTTTCACTCATGAGGGCATTGGGGGGAAAGGGCTGATTGCCTCGACTCCCGAAGAGGATCAGTGATTGGAAAATGGACAAGCGAGGTGGGGCCAGCTCTCCTGGCTGGGGAGGTCCTAATGGAGCACCTGTGGTTGAGATCTGGACATCCTGATGCTTGAAGACCTCATGAGTTTTTTCTTCTGTTGTTCAGGACAAGTCATAGTTGTCTTCCAATTGAGGAAAACTCTTCCTCCATTGATTAAATAATAATTACAGGGCAAGGTCACATTTTTTGAGATGATCATGTGGCAAGTACAATGGGACATGCATCAGAGAGACCATCTTTCATTCTTCACAATATCAATAATAATAATAGTATTACTATTAATCCATTTTACAGACAAAGAAACTGAGATAGCTTACAGAGGTCAAGCAGTGGCTTAAGCCCACATAATGGGTAAGTGGTGCAGTAAAAATAAAGCCCAGAACTACCTGACCTCATCCCTGGCTCTTAGCCACTGAGCTTGACGACCTTTCTAGATGCAGCAAGGCAGGTATCGGCCCTTATGGCGCTGATACGCTGTATTCAGCACATTCTTACTTATTCATGAACGCAGAAAGCAAGGCCTCTCGTCAACAATTCTCTTGGGCTAATTTGATTTTCTACATGATTTTCAGAGTAAATAAGCTATTGTTTTTTTCAATTATCCCCAATTATTAATTCAGTTCTCCCCAAATTAATATGAATTAATAAGACTGTATCATATTGCCACCTCTCTAAAGGTCGCATTCAATCACGTGTGATGTGCTTATCTTCAGCACGTTTCCTGGGTGCCTGTTGGTGCGCAGGACTTGCCCAGAGGAGTTCGTGTTTGAGCAGAAGACCCTGCTGCCAGGCACAAGGCAGCGTGACAAGATGGAAGCACCTGTGTGATTGGAGAGCTAAGGGGAGGGGGGGGTTCATTCTCCCTGGGGGGTGCCTGGGAACTCGTTCGGGTGAAGTATCAACTGTGCCGATCCTGGAAAGATCAAAAGATTTTAAGAAGCAGAGCTGAATCCAAGGACGCTTTGTGCAGAAATGGAGACGCGGTGGTGGAAATATATTGTGTATGTCAGGACATGTGACTTGGATGACCGGAAAATTAGAAAACCTCTGAGTTCATCCTTTCTCCTTTGTATGGATAAATGGAGGAGCACAGTCTCTCCCCTGTGTGGATAAGGATGCATTAAGCAAAATGACTGTGAAACAAATCCTAGTTCCACTTGACTTCCATTAGAAAGTCAAAGATATATATCTGTGGGAGGGAGAAAAAAATCCTCCAGCAGATTGAATTGAAGCATATTTATGAGAAAGGAGTTGAGGCAGCAAGTAGCTCATCATGGGGCTGCCGACAGCCGCCATCTCTGCTCACAGGGACGTGAGGCTGACTTAGCAGGCCTCTCCCCAGTGAAACATTTTATAGGGGTTTTGTCACTCTAAGGTGTCCCCCGAAGTGAAGGCCACCACCCCACTGCCCTGGACAAGTTTCATATTCAGGGAACTTTTGACTTCCTACTGGCAGGGTCCAGAATTTAGCTTCGCCTTGTGCCAGGAAATAATAGAAGTACATTGTTCCAAAAGCCAGCTCGATAGGGCTCCAAGTTCTCAAGAATGTTTTCTGTTCTCTTTTTCTTGGAGAAAGGATGAAGAAAGTTGGGAATAGCAGTTCCTGTGTGGGATTTAGTACAAAACCCCCAAATTGTGGCCATTTCCAGGCAAGGATTTCTCTTTGGGTGGTCTTTAGATGATCTGCTTCATAACCACCTGGGGCATTTGTAGAAACAGATTCTCAGATCCCATCTAAAAACAATGGAATTTAAATCTATCGGAGGGGGGAGGTCCAGAAATCTATATTAAACACACACACACACACACACACACACACACACACACACACACACACACACACACACACCATACACTCAAAAACAACTCAGAGGCTCAAGGGCACAGGAATGCTGCTTCTGGTTGGGCAGGTTTACATTGGGGTGCTGTTCCCATCTTAGCAATGGGACTGGCACTCCCTCAATTTGTGCAGTGTGAAACTTGCACAACTGTTCAAGGTGGTTTTACACTACAGAATCACTATGTGTGCGTGTGTGTGTGTGTGTGTGTGTGTGTGTGTGTGTGTGTGTGTGTGTGGAGGGGGCTCGGGGTTGGCATATTTGTAGGTTAAATTAGTTCATTCTGCCTTACCTTCTACAAAGCCGGTCAGAGATCCCTGGGGCCCAGGGCAGAGCCGCCAGTGAAAGCTTATGCGGGTCTCGTTGTGTAAGGGAAGATCCCATCTGTCTTCTTCGGCCAGCAATGGGCAGGTAGATTTAGGCATTTTGTAAAGAGTCTTTATCACTACCTGCAACATTGATGTATTATCATGTAAATGAAATGTGTTAATGCTTATCAAGTACTGTTGCCCAGGGCTTAGCACATCCTAGATATATAATAAATGTTAGTTCCATCCTCAATGCCCTCTGCCTAGCATTTCTGTTAATTGGATTTTCCCATATATCTCCTAACTCATAGCCTGACTTCCTGGGTCCTGCTCCACAGACATGGCTGGACTCTGATCCATGATCTCCCAAGTTTCTAGAAAATAAACATACTTCTACATTTTGATTGCACAAATTTTTGAATTTTCTTTTAATAGAGCACCACATACACATAGAGATATGGGAACAAATTTCCAAATTGTGATTAAAGTGAGAATTCTCCCAGCAGTGATCGCTGGCTTGTCACTGGGCTCTAAATTGAGGAAGTGTGTTTGAATCAAGGCCCGTGACTTACTGGCCGGGGGAACTTGTGAGTGTTTTAGCTGTCCAGCTGCCCGTGCCCAATCTGGCTCTCTTGGGCAGAGAAATCTGGCTCCCCTGTGGGCACTACTAGCCTTGGTTTTGTCATCTGTGAGATGGGGATAAACACTCTCACCTCGTGGACAGGTGGATGGACTGTGACGTGCCAACACGTGTGGAGCTCAGTGACCGGCCTGCCCACTCATATATTTAAAGGTGGGCCAGGCCTGTGTTAAACATGGGGAATATAATGGTGAGTAAGGCCTATGTGGCTGCTACCGTCACAGATCTTAGAGTTTGCTGGGGGAGACTGTAAATAAAAAGTCAACAAGTAGAGTCTCGGAGAGTAATTCGTGCCATGGAAGTTGGAGCCACTGTAGATTGGAGTGATGGAAGATTCTGGGAGGAGGTAGCATTGGAGCTGAGACCCAAGAGACAAGAACACGTGAAGGCCACAGAAAGGCACAAAGAGAAGATGAACATTCAGATGGTTGGGACTGGCCAGTGCAAAGACCCTGCAGCAAGCTGAATATGCTGTGTATTAGAGGAACTGAAGGTGTGGGTCTGTGTGGATTGCAGCAAGTGAGAAGAATGACATGACATGAAGCAAGCAGATCAGGAAGCAGGATTCTGTTGTATTCTTAGTGCAACTGAAAGTAGGCCCATTGTTAAAGCTATGTTTCTTCTTCTCTTCCAGCAACTCAGCTGTTTGATTAATACCTTATATTAATAAGAATGTTTTTAGCTTCAAGTAACAGGAAATATAACTTGTAATTAGTATAATAGGACCATAACAAACAGTAAGGGTATGATTTCCTCAGGTGACATGTCCAGAGGTATGCAGATTCTGGTACTGCTTCAGCAGTTCAGTAATGTCATGTCTCTGGCCTGGCTTCCCTTTGTTTCTGTTGACTTTTCCCTCATGGTCACAAAGTAGCTGCCACAGCTCCAAGCATTATATACTCACATCATGTTTACATCAAAGCAGTTTCTCTTTAAGTGCCTCTTTTACATAAGTTCAGACAAAACTTTCCTCAGTTTATTCTGTACATATTGATTAGGGTAGAGCGATATCCCAGGGTCAAAGGATCTCCACTTGGTGCTTGAACAAAGTTGGAGTTTTGCTGGCAGGGAAGAAGTATGGGGTTAGGTGGCCACAGTCATTGCCACAATCCCCATATCCCATCTATTGCCCTGAGTGAAGCCACTGAATTATCACTTGTGACTGCAGCCAGGGTCAGCAGCTTTCAGAGTGTTTTTCATCTTTTTGGAAGTTTCATTCTGATCTTCTCATTTGGCACCACTGCAGGCCACTCGTCCCCCACTGCTCTTTAGCAAGTTGAAGACACAGGATTTAATTAAAAGCAAAACTTGACATAAGTGTTTTTAATTGTAATAGAAAAATGCCACCTGTTTTATAAAGGTGACAGTTTGCAAACACAAGTGTGAACGTCTTCCTACCTCACTTGTCGGCCCCATCACGGACTGGCAGGGTGGTGCAAGGAGATGGAGCTGGTGTGAATGACTTGTTCCAGCCGTGAAGGATGCAACCTGAATTTCTCCTAAGAAGCCCAGCCAACACCTATCATCAGGTCCACTCAGCTGATGAGATCCAAGGGGCAGCTCTGGTGCCTCGGTGCCACCAGCCTCTGGGCTGGCCAGCAGGAGCAGCACAGGTCCTCGCTTTGGAGCACTGGGGTGCCATGACCCTCGGCAGAGGCAGGCTGTCTTCCCCCAGTCTGAGTCTGGTTGTGGAGCAGACCGTGCCTCAGTGCCGAGTGTTTTCTATCATGTGACAGTGTGGGCTTACTAAAAGGTCTCTCAGCTGATTCAGCTGGGGATGGCATTTGAAAATTTCTCCTGGATGTTGGGCCTGCGTAGCTTCAGCCTTGGTGTATTCATGGATAGCCACTGAATCTTCTAGAGGGAAGACTATGTCTCTTTCAATCTTGGTTTGCAGAGGTGCCTGGAAAGTAGAAACTTAAGAAATACTCAGCAGCAGGAAACAGAAGCCAACTCAAACCTTCCCAGAGAGAGGAATTTCTGGAGACATCTAAGGACTCTCGCAGAAGCCATCAGCAGGGACCATAGAGGAGCTGCTCCAACATCTACTCCCTTCCCCTTTCTGGGGACCTGCTTCCTTGCCTGGGGACCTGCTTCCTAATTTTACTGACCCAGTGATTTCTGTCTCAGTTCTCAGTGCTGATTGTAGCCTCAACTCTACCTGACCTAGCAGCTCAATTTCTCATTTATTTACTATTCAATGATTCATCAATTTTTTAAATTATCTCAGTGTTGCTATACCAATGGAGATAACTCCTATGAAGGAAAGGACTGTGACTTTAGTTTCTGTGTCATAATTCCCACAGAACCGTATGAAGACTGTGATGTGTCCAGCCTGCAACGCCTGGTCCCATGGGCGATGGCCAAGGGGAGAAGAGCTCACCCTTGCACCTGACGAGGCTCCCTGGCCAGGGACCACATCTTCTCAGCACGGGACTGGGTAGGGAGGAGGCGCAGGGCATGTCTCCTACAGAAAGACTTTTAGATTAGGTGGGCACAAAGCATCTTTGATGGACTCTCACCCATCACTCAGCTTGATTCTCAGAAAAGTTTCACTAATTACATGGCTGAACAGACTTAGAACCTGCATCTTAGCTGTTGAGTCAGACCCCGGCTGCCGAGGCAACCTGCCTCACCTGGGCAGAGGATTCTGGGGCCTAGACGGCAGGTGGCCAGCTCCCTGCGGGCTTGGGCTGTGAGTGGCTGCACTGAAGGGAATGCAGTCTCTGATTTGCGGAGGCCCCTTGTCACTGGGATGAGATGAATGGCCAGGGGAGGTCCCGAATGCAGCAGTAACTGTTGGCTCTGGGACCAAAGCCTTGGTGTCCACTTAGCAGCGAGGCGAGCAGGCGCCTGTTTACCAGCCCTGATGGAGGAGGGACCAGGCTGAGCCAGCGCTGGGCATGGAGTCAGAGAGAAGGTGCCTGCGGTGGCAGTCTGGCTCCGGCCCCCAGAACCCCCTTGAATGAGGGGAGCAGCTGTGCAGGGGCTTGGGGCTCCGAGCGGGTGGAGCCCACGGAGGGAAGGCAAGTGGCCGTGGAGTTCTGGGGCGGGCCGGCTCAGGCCGGGGCTGGCAGGAGGGCCGTGGGTCCGGAGAGCGTGCGGAGAGAACGTTCTGGTCTGGAGGGCCCGGGCGCCTGGGCAGGGGTCTGGCCCCAGCAGCCTGGCCTGCCTCCTGGCTTCACGTTGTCCGCGCCTGCTCTCCGCGGCTGGAAGAGGAGGGCTTCCCTGGCGAGTGGCTTCCCCAGGTGCCCCCAGCTGGCAGGCTGTGCTGTATTTCAGAAGAGTTGCTACAAGGGCAACTTAGCCTGTAAGTCAAACACTGTAGTTCTCCAGGCGTGAAAAACAACACTCTTTATCTCTGGCGTGCCTGACTTTGTGAGCTGTGTCTAACGGGCGCAGAGGAAATACAGCAGGGCTCTGTCACTGTGGTCCCGGAGTCCCGTTAGTGGGGGGCCCCCTGCCCAGGGGTGCAGCAAAGGTGGCAGTCAGTGTTGGCCCACAACATGTTTGCCTTGAAACACACGTCTTTTAAAAAATTTCATGCACTATTAAAAGAAAGAACCAAACAAAAATCCCACCTGGATTTTGGGGACTTTAAGTCAAACACGGTGTGAAAAGAACTTAGCATAGGGCCCAGCGCATAATAAGGGCTCAACAGATATTGGTGGTTATCGTGTTATAATCACATTTACAAATGGTTATCAAATGTGTATTTCCAGATGCTGGTGCTGTTCTTCCAGCATGTCAGTCTGTCTGTCCTGCAGGCATCTGTCTCTGTCCGCTTTTCTTTGTTGTCTTGGGCAGTGGCCCAGCACTCCTCAAGGACTGGGGGGCCCCACATGCACCCTCTCCTCTGCCCTTTTGGGGGTCACTCCACAAATAGTTACCTGAATCTGTGTTGCTAGGAGAAGGTTTGAGTGGTACCCAAGAAAAATTTTTTCTGGCTGATTCTCATGTAAGTGCTTAGCCTCAGCTAAGGCTTCAGCTCTTCCAGAAGCACTCCTGAGACGCACTCTCCTTCCTGCTTGAAGCCATTTTCTTAAAAGCCCCGTACATAGAATACTGTCTTGGTCAAAGAGGGTGGCAGTGGTGTTTCTCCTTCCAGGGCCCAGTATCTTAACTGTGACGTGTGCTCCCCAACATTCATCACGTAAGAAGTAGGGACAGGGGAGTCTGAGGAGCATGTGCTACTAGGTTAGAGACTCGAGTCCAGAGCCCTACTTGTCCAGGCACCGCCCCCCCCCGCCCCTCCCCGTTCCCAGCATCTTGTGGGCTCCGGGGCATAGTGGGTGCAGTCATTTGTGGTTTGGCGAAGGGGTGGGTGAGCGCTTTCCCTTTGTTTGACTACAGACCCATCTGGGCTAAGGGAGCTCGTCCCCTGGAGACTTCAGTCAGGTGCTGTGGCAGCGTGGCTGGCGTCCATCTGTAACTTCTCAATTGACTACAGCAGTCACCTGCCGACAGTTCCAAATATGCTAAAGTGTCTGTTTCCTTATTCAGGGAAGTGGTTGGCGGGACCCTGAGAAGTGTGTGTGGGGTTAACACCCCAGGAACAGCCTTCAGCCAATGCAGGGTAGGAGTGGGTGGGCAAAGACCCCAACTTTTTACCCTAGAAAGAACTCCAAGGGTTGCTCAGGGAGCCTCTAAAAGCTGGGGAATAAAACCATGTGGGTATTGCTTGTGGACACATCCTTTATCAACTCCCCTCCCTTTCTGTCTTATTTTCCCAGCCCTCACTGTCCTTTTTGAAGTCACCTCTCAAATAAATAACTGGCACCCAAGTCCTAGTTTTGAGTTTTGCTTAAAAGCAAACTAAGGGATTTCCCTAATGAAAGAGTGAAACTAGGACACGTGTGTTTTGCAAATGGTGTAAAAAAATGGTGCACATGCACATAGGACGGATTTGCATCAAAAAGTCTGACTTAGAGCAAAAACGTAATTATAGATGGTATTTTCATGGATGGAGTTTTCTTACCTTTGAATATATATAGTAACTGGAATTAGGCTAACAAGATTTGCTTATTATTTTAATCAATAAATAAGTATGATTTGTAATCAGCATATCAATTGCGTTTAAGTAGCTGGTGCTTCTGAAATACTTGCGGGAGATTCGGAATGGTGCTAGTCTGGCTGGCTTTAATTATCTTCCCCAGTCTTGCTGCCACCAAAACTTTCTATTAAATCTTCTCTAAATGGCTCAAAAAAGATGTTCTGGGGTCCAGACCCAGTATGGCTCTATCAGCTCCACCCTGCCTGAGAAGTAAGAGGGACACATGTCAGGTTTTGGGGGGGTTAGTTGGAGCTTCCACCCTAGCATGCGTGGCGTCCAGTTGTCCTGGGGATTCTGTTGGAAAATCATCTTTGGAGATTATTTGTGGCCTGGGTTATTGGTGTTTCCTTTCAGATAATATTTGCATATGATTCTACCATGTCCCTCGGTCACTGTGCACTAAATTTAGAGCTTATAGTTTTTGGATGTTTGGAAATTTATTCAGAGCTGCAAATTTGTTGGTGGGCTAGCTTGCGGGCCTCCTTTCCAGGATTCTTTACTAGCTTCTATTCTGGTCTATTCTTGGTGTTGAGCGACTTTTCATTCATATTTTCTTTTCGTGCTGGGTGGACGGCAGAGCAGAGGGTTTACTTTTGCTTCTCCCTTCTGTGGACAGGGCCAAGTCCTTTAATGGACAGTATAGCCCTTTGGGGTTTCTGTGTGGTAAAGGGGGGCCTTCTAATCAACCCAGAAACTTGAGTGAGCTTTTGACATTTGCATTCGGTGGTGGGCGCTGTGGACTTCGGAGCTGGATGTGTCTGGGCTTGAAAGCTTTGGCTGCTACCAGTTGTGACCTTGCACAGTGACTTTGCCAAGGTCTTTTCTCTCAGTGTAAGTGGATATAGGGCACTTTATGGGGGGCACAAAAGGGAAGGGCATCTAGAGGACTGACACATGACACAGCTCAGTCAGTGGTACTCGCCACTGCTAGTGTTCTTGTCAGACTGGGGTGTTGGCTGAGTACACTCCTGGAGTGTGTCCACATGCACATGGACACCCATGGGTGGGAGGATGCATGGATGTCACTGTGTGCATGTGATGGTGCATGAGTGGTTGCCTGTGAGTGGGGGTATGTTAATACTTGTGTGTGTCAGTGTGCAAGCATGTGTATTGAGTGTGAGTGCAGGGCACACACATGCCGTGTGTGGGCATGTGTGTCTGCTCATGGACAGCATGAGCATACAATCGGGTGGCCCTGAGTCGGGAAGGTGGGCTGGGGCGTGGAGAGGAGCTCCTGAAGCCGCCGCCTCCCTTCGGGCGGGTCATGGTGCCCTTGGGTTCTGGGGTGCTTTGCTTAGCATTGAATTCTGTATTGGACCACCTGGCTTATGAAAGTACATATTGTGCATTTATGAGTCTTTAATGTAAAGCACTTAGTGAGGAGTCCACGATCCCCTAACTGAGCTGTATAAAGGAGGCCACTGGGAGATGGACACGTTTTGAGGGGGCGGTGATGGGAGGGGTTGCTGAAGGGCAGAAAGTTCTGATGGATGGAGAGAGGAGGTTCCCACAGACAGACAGGCAGTTCCCAAATATGGGGAGCAGAGGGAGGTTTCCACAGATGGAGAAGGAGGTTCCCGCAGAGAGGGAACTGGTTTCTCCGAACAGTGGGGGGAAGTGGTTCCGACAGATGGAGAGAGGTTCCCACAGACAGGGAGGTGGTTCCCTCAGACAGAGGGAGGCAGTGCCCTTAGACGAGGAGGTGTTCCCACAGACGGAGAGGGGAGGTTTCCCCAGACAGAGATGGTTCCGCAGATGGAGGCAGTAGTTCCCGCCAGTCCTCGGGCAGTGGGTGATTAAGAGGCAAAAAGGCGGCCAGGTCTGGTTCAGATGTTGCTCTTGCACAGAGGTTGATGCTAAACAGGAGAGGATCTTTGCATTTTACTGACATCCAGTCAGTAAAATCCTCCCAGGCAGGATGAACTGGGAGGCAGGACCTATTGTAGGACCAGAAAGGCTCTTCTTGGGCCAAAGGTCTCGGCTTCCTTACCCCAGCTGCAGCAGGCTGGTTGCACCTGCTGGCTGCCTGCCAGACCCGCCTGGGTACTTCCCCGCTGGCTGCCCCGATGCCCCTGAATCTGTTCCCTCCCCCTCCTCCACCATATTGGTTGACTCAGGGGATACCTGCCCAAGGCTAGCTCCTTCGTTTCACACAAAAAGACCAATGGGTCTCTTTTTTTTAGGAATTTGACCAGGAGATGTGGCGTCAGGAGCTAGCGGTGTCGGGCAATTGAGCTGAAAGTTCATGCCCAGTTGGGGAGTGGTGTTGGTGTTTTGACAACCTAATTTATTTGAATTATTGCAAGGCTAGTAGGGGGTGGCTGGGCCAAGAACATATGGTGGAGGGAGTGAGTTTAAAAGAGGCTGCAGAGAAAAGTGGAGCTCAAAGCTAGAGACAGAAGGCGAAGAAGGAATAAAGAGTCCCTTCTCCCTCACCCGTGGCAGGTTTGGGTGGACTCCAGGCCCTCCTGGTGCTGAGCTTCTGGCTGAGATGTCTTGCTTCCCAGTCTTTGCAGAGGCAGGCAGGGGGCATAGACTCTGATGCTGGATCCTCCCCACAGCCTCTTGTGGGGTTTCCTGTGTTACAGTTGAGGAAACAGAGGTTCTGATTGATGACCAGTGCCCCGGGAGACAGACTCAGAGACATGAGTGACACTAGTCTTTGCTGGCTCACACTGCCTCGTGACAGCCCAGTCCTGCCTTGGAGCCCTTGAACGTGCTTTCCCTGTGGTTAGGACTCTTTCCTTACATCCATGGATGGGGCTGACCTTTTCCCAATCTTCAGCTGTCAGCTGAGTGTTGCCTTGGGAAGCTCTACTGGCTGTCCCTTATCTGAAGTAGCTGCTCCAGCCCATTATTCTGTAGTTTTTTGGGGCACATTGCATTTACAACAATTTGTAATTTTCTTACACAATGATTGGATGATTCATGCCTTCCTTTTCTTCTCAACTGTAAGCTCCATGAAGACAGAATGGCCCGTGTTTTCTCTGTGAGACGGAGTGTAGGTGGTATCCAGTGGGTACTTGCTGACTGCCTGTGGAGTCCTCATCTTACCTATGAAGAAATGGGAGCATTTCAGACTGAATATGTGCCCAAGAGCTCTGAGAAGACAAATAGCTGGGGCAGGTGTCCAACCCAGGTCCGCTCCAACTCCAACCACTCTCTTCCTTATGGACCATGCTATGATTTCCCCGTTTCATTGCTCCTTGGCGAAATATGTCTTTTCTCTGGGCTAGAAATAGTGGCAGAAAGGAATGCTTCCTACTGGGGTCTGAGCTGTGACTCTGTCCCTGCCATTCATCCTCAGAAGTGAGCCACATTGCTGAGCACCAAAGCCACGGTCAGGATAAATGGGTTTAAGACCCAACCCTGTGCTAATTTGTTGTGGAAATGTAGGTCAATTTCTTGTGTGTGTCTTGCCTACCTGAGTGGTGGTTAATTTTGTGTCATGTTGGAGGGTGTTGTGGATGGGATTAACATTTCAATAGGAGAACTTTGCATAAAGCAGATTGTCCTTCATTATGTGGGTGGGCCTCATCTAATCAGGTAAAGATCTAAACAGAACAAAAAGACCAGCCTCCTTGAGCAAGGAGGAATTTTCTAGAAGATATCCTTCAGACTTTGTCCCATCAGCTCGCTTGTCAGCCTCCATAATTGTATGAGCCAATTACTTATCACACACACACACACACACACACACACACACACACACACACACACACACACACACACACAATCAGCTATGTTTGTCTGGAGAATTCTGACTCATATGTCCTTTTAGCCACATGGCTGAGGCCCCAGAGTGCCCTGTGCTGACTTAGACAGAGACACAGTGTCAGGAACATGAAGAGTGTCCAGTAGATTCCTCACCCCTCACCCACCCCAGCCTGGGCCCTATTTCATTGTCACTTGATTTTATATCAAGTTTCCTGGTTTCCAAAGAGTAGGTAGGCGTGAGCACCTGAGGGTGCTGGGAAGAGGAGTGTCAAGGACCCGAGGTTAAACAAAGCAGGTGATTGGGGCGCTGCTGGCTACCTGTGCTCAGGCAGCTGCTGCTAGGAATCTAGAGGCCAGCGCCAGAGCGCGCGAGAGGAGTGAGGGGTGGAGAGCTCTGCCTCTCGGGTAGACTGGGGTGCAAGCCCATGACGGGGAGGCACTGGCTGCTGCCTGGAGGGGGCATCTGGCTTCTCTGTCCCCACCACCCCAGCAGGGGAGTATGGTGGCTCTGATTCCCCGTACCCTGGCTCGGCGCCAGTGCAGGGGGCCCCTGGAGGGGGCGGGGGCCACCCGGAGAGGGTGGCTGGAAAGCCGTCCTGCTGTGCCTCCCCCGAAGCAGCTCGGCACACGCAATTATAAAACAGTGGGCAGATGACAGAGTTAGTTAATGTAACAAGCCCTTTAAGCATTTAGCCACATTCGAGTGTTTAATCAGCTGTGTAAAGTGCAATATCTATCTTTCAATTTTATGCCATTAGGGGAGACAAGATTTTGATTAGGTACTTAATCTGTGCACGGAAAAAACAGGCCCACAGCAAGCCCAAGATGGGGAGGGAAAGGGACATTGGACGGGGGATTCGATAAAGGGGGAAGACAGAAATTTAACATAAAAGAGAATTAGTGCGGCTCCTTTCAATTTAGTGCCCAGGCTTTATGGACTAATCAATTAGAGGCCTGGCCGGGGCTGCTGGGAAGCAGCTCGGCTGGGCTGGAGGCTTGGCCATATTAATTCCCTTCATTACGTGGGGGTCAGGCCGAGGGCTGTGCGGGGGCTCTGCACGGAGTGGGTCACTTCTCGGGCATCGACTCAGGAAGCGGGGGAGGAGGTTGAAGGGTGCCAGGCTAGAAAGGAAGAGTCTGGGGGTGCCGGGGAACCAGGCTCCCAGGAGGGTGGGCCTGGGAGGGTCTTGGGAGTGCACTGTGGGAGGGTGGCGTGGAGCGGCGGCTTAGCCCTCTAGTACTGGAGAGGTGTGGGTTTGCATCCTCGTTTCGTACTCTATTGGCTGTGTGATCTTGGATAAAATGCTTAACCTCTCTGTGCTACAGTTTTCTGCAGAATCACAATTGTGGTTACCTCAAAGGGTTGCCGTGAAGAGAATAAGAGAAAGTTGCATGCAAAGGACTTAGCATACTGTGGCCCAGAGTGGACACGGACTCAGTGTTGACTGTTGCTGTTGTTATTCTTATTTCTAACATTCCTCGGTGTCACTGAAGGTAACATTTTGGCAGAGGCATGCACTTTGCCCTCCACCTCCACACCGCCTCCACTCAGAGTGTGCTTCCTCTATGCAGCAGGCGCCATGCTAAGTGCTCTTTCTATGCTTGGTGCTATTGCCTGCAGATTGCAGAGGAGGAAACTGAGGCAGTGAAGTAAAAGCCTGCCCAACAGTATTGGTGCTTCCAGAATCAGCTCTTGGGCCTTTCCTGTCTTGCTTGCTTCCTGCTGACCTGGCAGAGGGCAGTGGAACTGATGTCCCCCTTGGGGGAGGGCAGTAGGAGAGAAGGGCACCTCTTCATGTACCCAAAAGTTCTGGATCTCAACAATCACATTCCAGGTCCTGAGCAAATTGTAGACATATACCAGTAGCCGGGCCAGAATGAGGGAGACCGGAAGACTCCGAAATGAATTGGTATCTTAGAGGATTTCTGAAAGGTGTAGAAGTCCATGGTCCATAAGAGATACAGGGTCAGATGGAAATAAGCCCCTGGGTTCATCCTGCTGGCCCCTTCTTTGGCTTCATAGTTTCCCTAGAAGTATCTGGTCTGGATAATCCTGATGGAAACCGCTGGAGCCGGGAGTGAGTGGTGTGGGGTCTGGTGAGTTTCTAGAGTAGACTGTGAGAGAAAGGCACTTGGAGAAGCAGGACCGTTGTAACCACCAGATGGGCTAGTTTAAGGGAATGTTCTTTAGCAGAAAGGTGGAGGAGAGGAGAGAGCAAGCTAAGATTTTGGGGATACATTGACTGATTTCTCACTGGGGTAAGTTATTCAACTGGTTTCCTCAGTTGTAACTGAGGGGTGATCATGTTTCCTACTTCTGTTCCCTGCAGCTGGTTGTTAACATGTGCAAAGGACTCAGTTCTGTGCCTGGCACCCGTGAGATATTTGACAAACGCTAGCTGTTATTGTCACTGCCCGTTGTCTTGACACTTTCTGAGCACCAGGCCCAGTACTAGACCTTCACAGCTCTGTCTCGGATTATCCCTGTAGTTTTGATATTGCTATTAATGTAGTGTCCACTGACCAGGCGGGAAGTGTAAGTTCACAGAGATTCAGTGACTTGTCCAAGATTACCTGGCTGGTGTGGGAGAGTTATGAGACCATTTCCTGGTCTCAGGTGCTTCTAAAGGCTGTTTTGTCTGCAGCACTGCCTTGATAGGCAAACGGCATAGCCAAATAAATCTAAATTCCCAGAGGGCATCTGGGAAATGAGTTCATTCAACACCTATTTGTTGAGCATCTGTTATGTGCCAGGCACTACAAGCCCTGCGAGGGCAACTCCCCCTGTCGCGGTCACTGCCACTGTGTCATCTTTTAACATATGTTTGTATAGTGAGTGGACAAGTGAATGAATGGATGAACGGATGGTGTCTATGTCAAGTCTTCAGTACTACTGAGCAAAGAATGAAGACATGGGAAGGACATGATCCTTTCCTGTTAGGTGGAGTCAGAATTGGCCACATGATAGGCAGCGTGGTAGAGTGGAAAGAGAAATGATGAGTGGTGGTTGGAATCCTGCTGACTCTCCTTGCTGTTTGGACAAGATATGCCACTTCTGTGAGCCACTCTCTTGTATTTGGCAGAGGTGCAACAGGAGTTCTCTTCTTTCTCCTTGACTGAGATGGGGAATTTCTTAGCACAGTGTCTGGCATTCAGTGAATGTTACTCTCTATCCATCCTTCCTTTTTTTTCCTTGAATGATCAAAAAGTGAGTGAACCCTGGCTCACCGGGAAGGAGTCGTCTATTCAGGTGTCACTGAAGTCTGCCCTTGACCCATTGATTGTTCCTGTTGACATTTTTTTGGTATGTGTCAAATGAAGATGGGGAAGGGGTCCACTGACCACTCCCAGAATTCCCTGCACTTCTTCATAGCACACACACAGCTGTGTCACCTAAACACTGAATTGCCACCAGGACTGGGAGTAGGTCTTGTTCATTGCAGTATAATAGGTGCTCAGCAAATGTCAAATGACTGAATGAATGGATGAGTGATAGAGATGGCCTTGAAGTCTTGTTCAGGGTAGGACAAGGAGTGGCTAGGTAGTTGATTGTGTGACAGTGGCATGAGGACTTCAAGCTCTCTTCAACGGCAGTACTGACGCTAATCTTCCAAAAGAAAATTTGACAGATAAACATGTCAACCCATACACTTGAATCCTGAAGACCAGCTATAGCAACACAAACTTGGGAGAAAAAGACAACTTGTCCTTTTTGATTTCATTGTCATTTGGAGCAGAGGTGGGGAACAACTTCTGGAAAGGACCAGATGGTAAATATTTTAGGTGTTGAGGATGCAACTGCTCAGCTCTAACCCTAAGGGAAGCAGGGAAAGGGAAGCAAAGGGAAGCAGTCATAGCAGTATGGAAACTAATGCGCATGGCTGTGTTCCAATAAAACTTTGTAAGAATAGCCAGCATGTTTGTACCATAGGTGGTTTGTTTGTCAGTTCCTCATTTAGGGGCTATATCCCGAGAAAGGAGGGTTATACCTACATTTTTGGGTGAACTGTAAATCTATTTTCATTAACATCGACTCTCAGAGCTGCACCCACATTTTACAGAGGACCACCCTGAGTGATAAGAAGGCAGTGAACCTGTCATAGAACTGGACTCCGCAGGTGTTGTTCCAGGCATGGCAAAAAAAAAATCAGTGACCACTCACAGAGCACTTATTATATGTCTCTCACTTACATGCATTAGCCCATCGAGCATCTTCAACTGCCTGCGATGCTTGGCCAACTATCCTTCCCCACCTTGCAGCTGAATAAACAGAGGCTCAAGGCGGTTAAGTGACTGACCTATGGCCACTGGCTTGTGATTTAACATTTATTTATTTAAGATTTATGGAGCATCCACTCTATTCTGGCCGTTTTTGTGCAGCTGGGGATACAGTGGACACCAGAACTCAATGCGCTTACATTGTACTCGGGGACTGTGGTAACACAAAGTGAGTCAGCAATACCACTGGTCAGAAGGGGTGAGGGCCCGTCAGTCAGGACAGGTTCAAGTAACAAATCTTAATGACTTAAAACAAGATGCAGAAAACCATGGCCCCAAACCATTGCTGTTTTTGTCAATCAAGTTTCACTGTGTCACAGTCTTGAGTAGTTGCCACAGGAGCCATCTGATTCTCGAACCCTAACACCTGTGTTTCCTGGCTTTAGATGGCCACATCTTATTTCTTGCCTAGGTTCCATGTCCCTCTGGGTGGGCCTGGGAGCCCTGAATATCAGTCATTCAGGGACCTGGGTAGTGGGGCACCCACAGTCTTGAGTGTTCGTGAGGACGAGGAAAATCCTGGAGATGCTCCCAGGGGTGAGCTCAGGCCTGGCCCAGAAATGACACTTTCCTGTTCAAAATTATTGGCCCCACCCAGCAGAGGGGATCTAATTTGCCACAGGCTGGGGAGGTGGGGAGTGGAGCATATTCAGTGAGCTCTTTCGGGGACCTCAAGAGCTGTGGGAAAGAGGTAATTGGGGAAAAGTGAGGGAGAGTGCCAGGCCTTCGCTTTTAAGTGGAGCAGCCCAGGAGGGCACGGAGGAGAACTTAGCTGGGATCCGAGTCCAGTCTGTCCCCCTTGTGCCCTCACCCTCTGTGCTGGTGGCAGTGCCACCTGTAGGCTGTGGACTGTGGGCGCTGGGAAGGTCACTGGAAGGTCAAGTGGGGGACCGTGGCCCCCGTGAACTCCTGCCCTGGGGTCCTGCTGTTCTGACCCGAGCCGCCTGGGGTTTCTGTGGCTCGCAGGCCACAGTCCCGCGGCGACCACGCCAGGCGACTGTGCTGGCCAGTCCTGGAGGGGTCGGGCCGGGGAGGAGGGCGCGGGGCCGCTCTGTGAGGCTGCGGCTGGTGAGGCGCTACATTAACGTTATTAATAACCCTCTCAGCCCTTATTGAAAAGATGCTCTCCGCGTCTGAATTTGCCACTATGGCAACCCATTTATTAAGGCTGTAAGAGCTGGAGTTGCTTCAAACCATATTTATTGCCGTGATTTGCTGAGGGGAGACTCTGATCCCGGCACTGGGGACATGGGGGAGAGAAGGCGCCATCCCTCGGAGGAAAGGCCAGGCTCACCTTGCCGGGAGCCAGTGAGGGGGAGGCACTCCGGCTCTCCTGATTACATCGGGACTCAAATTGCAGCGGGGAGTTTGGGGCCTAACACAGGGGCGATTTCCTCCCGGCATGTTAGAGGGTCTATCTGGGGGACTCTGGTGGAGCAGCTGGGGGAACCCCGTGGAGCAGCTAGGGGACCCCCGTGGGACAATTTTGTCACCCTACTGTGTGCACGAGGATGGACAGACTCAAGCCGAGAAAGTCCCCACGTCACAGCTAGTGGCCCAGTGGGCAGTGGCGGTGGCCCCAGGAGACATGGGCTTATCTTTCTGTAAAAATCAGAATTGTTCTTGTTCTTGGCTCTCTCTTTGGCATCAGAAAAGAAAAACAAAACCAAGAGCAGCGCACGGGGAGTGCCGCCTGCAGCCTGCTCACGCACGGCGGAGGGAGTCTGTTCCTCGGCGGTGACTCCTCACAGCGTCCCCGTGTGGGTAATAGTGTCACCCCCGTTGCACACGAGGAAGCCGAGTCCTGGAAACAACAGGCAGCTTGTCGAAGTGAACAGCAAGTATGTGGCAGAGCTGGGATTGGAAGCCAGTTTGGTCAGACTGAAAATGGGTATTATCCCTGGGGTCACACCACCTCTCCCCCATTTCAGGGGCGGGGAGTGGCTCCTCACACACGGTAGCTTCGCCTTTGGGCCGGGGCTTTGCCTGCAGACCCCCTCCTCTGGCATATTCTCAGTGTGTGCTTCTGGCCACTCGGGTGGCGTTTTCTTAGTTTACTGGGGTTGCCGTGACAAATTACCACAGACTGCAGCTTAAGCAATAGAAAATTATTGGAGCCCGGAGGTCCCAGACTAGGGTGTGGGCAGGGCTGGTTTCTTCTGAGTTCCTTTTCCTTGCCTTCGCCATGGCCGTAGTCTGCCTCATTCTTTTTTTTTTTTTTTTTAAATTTATTTATACATACAAGCTGGGGTACAGGCCAGAGGCGTGGGGCGGCGAGAGGGTTCACCAGAGACAGAATGGGGAGCAGAACAGGCAGATCAGAAATACACTGCTGAGGGGAGCAGCAGGCGAGGCAGGAGAGGTCTGCCGCACCATGTGGGATTCTCCCCGGCTGGGCGTCGAACTCGCATCGCCGCTGCTGACAGCTCCACAGCACAGCGCTCAACCGCTAGGCCACCAGGGAGGCCCCGTCTGCCTCATTCTTCACGGGGTCTATCCCCGGGATTCTGTGTACTGGTTTCCTCATCCTACAAAGACACTGTCTTAAGGGATCAGAACCCATAGAAATGAAGAAATGACCCTCATTTACCCTCAGTCACCTCTTTAAAGACCCCAATCTGGGCCTCTCTGGTGGCGCAAGGGGTTAAGTCTCAGCCTATGAAGCTATTGGCAGCCACTGCAGTACGAGTTCAATCCCTGGCCAGGGAGCTTCCCACATGGCGCTGCTCCCCTCAGCAGTGTATTTCAGTCAGTCTGCCTGTTCTGCTCCCCACTCTGTCTCTGGTGAATCCTCTCAATGCCCCCCACACCCCCACACCTCTGGGCTATATCTCAGCTCTTGTATGCATAAATAAATTAATCTTAAAAAAAAAAGACCCTGTCTCCCAGTACTGTCATATTTTCTGGTCCTGGGGATTAAGAGTTCAACATATGAATTGGGGGGAGGGGGCAGACACAGTTTGCCCCAAAGAGGATTCAAGGCCAATTTCCTGGCGGCTGAAATTCTCTTGGGTAAACTGAGGACGTCCCCATGGTCCTGCCCTGGCAGCACCACAGACACTGGCTCCTATTCCCGCTGTCCATTCCAGGGGTTCCCCTGCTGGGGTGCAGGTGGTGTTGGTTCCACCTCGGAGCTGTACCCTGAATGGGGCATGAACTGTCCAGGGTTCCCAAGGGGGGGGCCTTCTCTACTCTAGGCCCTGGGCACCCTTGTTGTCCTTCCTGGCTCTTGTCCGTTCCAGAGCTGCTTCTAAGTGTTGTCGGACTCTCCCAGCGAGGGCTGTCTCCTGCTTCTCTAGGGTGGTTTTTCTATGTCTGCTCCCTCCCCACAACTCATGTCCTTCCCTCACTCCCTCTTTCCTTCCTGTTTCCCTCTTTCTTTCCCCTTCTCCACTCCCTCCCCCCTTCTTTGCTCACCTGCTGCACGCTGGGCATGGTGCCAGGTGCTGGGAATTCAATGGTGAGAGCAAACAAAAAAAAACAGTAGCAAAGGTAGGCCCAAGACAGGCCCCTCCCAGAGGCAGGCCCTGTTCCCTCATCTAGCTTCCCTCAGTGATGGCCCTTCCCTCCATGACAGCATCTTATGTATTTGTGGCCCCATGAAAATGATTTTGGTTTGCCATTGTTAACTAAACAACAGAGTTTTTTTGTATTTCATGAATTTATTCATACACACGTATGTGTGTATATATTTATAAATGATTGACATTTAAGTTTTGAAAGGGCTAAGACAGAAAAATCATCCTTGTGATGCCAGCACCCTCTATCCAAGCACATGGAGGACTTCTGGGTTGGAGAGAAAATTAGGGAGAAAGTACGGGAGTTGGCAGTACAGGCTTGGCTCCAGAAGGGGCGGTCTAGAGCATCTTCAGTGTGTTTCCCTTGGACGACTGGCTTTCCGCCATTCTCCACTCTTACCCTGGCTCGTCAACCCTTCCTAGCCACAGCAGCCAGATTACTGATGGTTCACATCTGGTCGTTCCCTGCAGACCTGGGTGCCCACTCCCTTCCCCGCCTCCAAAGTGAAGAGGAGACCACCACACCGTCCAGAATGACTCCAGACTAATCACCTTCATCATTCTCGTGTCTCCTGTCCAGCTTCACCGTGACGCTTCACACCGAATCTTATTTCACCTATTTCCTGCCACCTGGAGATTCCTCTGCTTCTACAGGTACAGAGTTTACCCATCTTCAGGGGCTCAGCCCAGTCTCCCTTCCTCTTAAAGCGTGTCCCCTACCTTCAGGTGACATCATGCAGGTCAGAGCTGACAGTTCCCGCCTCAGGGGCACCTTCCTGCCCAGAGCCACGCCCCTGTGTCCTTGCTTACTTCCTTGCTATACTGGGAGTCTTGGATGATCTTACTGGCTTCCTTGGTTCCTGCCTCCCCGCCATGTGAGTTCCCAGTGGCCTGGACCCTGTCTTCTTCCCCCGGGTTGTAGCACCAAGGGGATCTTGCAACAGGCTGGTTGACACATAAATGTAGCAGTTCTCTTTAGTTAAAATAATAATCACGGTAATGATGATGATAATAATAAAGTTTTCGGCTGGGGTAGCCTCCCTTCTCTCTGAACTCACTACTCTTTGTCTTGACTTTTTTTTTTTTAAAGATTTATTTATTTATGCATACAAGCTGGGGTACAGGCCAGAGGCGTGGGGCGGCGAGAGGGTTTACCAGAGACAGAGCAGGGAGCAGAACAGGCAGATCAATGGAAATACACTGCCGAGGGAGCAGCGGGCGAGGCAGGAGAGGTCTGCCGTGCCTTGTGGGAATCTCCCTGGCCAGGCATTGAACTCGCGTTGCCGCTGTGGACAGCTCCACAGCGCTGTGCCTAACCGCTGCGCCACCAGGGAGGCCCTCTTTGTCTTGACTTTTGATGTCCATTGCCGACGTAAGTCCATCTTCACACAGGCTGAGGAGACCTTGGTGGCATCTTACTCATCTCTGGGTCTCCGTTAGTCCCTAGCCCAGGAATTGGCGCATGGAAAGCTGTCACGGTGAATATTCTGAGTGAACAAATGTCTGAATGAATGGGAAAGAGCAGCTGTCATTTCTTCCATTTTGCAGCCCAGGTAATGACCCAGTTCCGTGCCCAGTCCTTGCCGGCAGCCAGGGGCCGAGGAGCCAGGCCTCATCCATCCTCCTTCCCTTCACCTGACCCGCTCTTGGCCTCTCTTGTGCTCTGGGCTCTTAGGACAATAAGTACAAGCCCATAAAGCTCTCTCCAGTGTATCTTGCTTACCCGCTCTTATCAGAGTAGAGAAGAAATGAAAGGGCTTTCAAAAGAGCCATCTGTTAGTTTTCATAAAGACATTATCTGCTTCCCATCACAGGGCTTTCGCTGTCTTTGACATGTGTCTGCCCTCCCTCTGCCATCTGAGAGAGCAAGTGCCCTCTCTCTGCTCTGTCTGCGCTGGCTGCTGGAGGTGGCTTGAAGATGGAGTATTTATCTAAAAGTGAAGAGATCTGACTTATAAGCAAGCCCGATATTAAATGTATAAATAATGCATCCTGTGGCATTATTTATAATGCAATAACATCCCTATAATGTAATAAAAGTATGCAGGTTCCCAGCGCTTTTCTTAACCCCTTAATGTTGTGGAGGATGCAAAGGGTCTACCAGCTCCCTCAGTCCTTCGGGGCCTTTGGAATGGGGGAGCCATCCACCAATCCCTGTCTGGGTCCCTGATTCTGCACAGCTGAACCTCTTGACATCTACCAGCAGGATGAGTTGGCCTCCAGTCTCTGGAGTAGCAATTTCCAAACTTTGGGGTGAGTAGAAGGCAGGTTCCCATTCAGTCTACTGAGCTGGAATTTCAAAGCATGGGAAAGACCATTTGTCAGCAGTTTCAGAATTTCCATTTCTTCACTTCCCAGCTCCTGGCTCTGGGACGCCAAAGCAAGTCACCTTTGCGAGGACCGTTTGCTGTCTTGTGTCTCAGCTCCAATTCTTGCTCACCTGCCCTGTCCCCGCATCCCTCCTGCCACTGAATGCCAACTGTATGTCTGGACCCAGCTGACATCCTTGGTGCCAGCTGGTGCCAGCTGGTCATCTGAGTCTTACTTGCTCTGCATCTTCTCCTTTATCAGATGGCAGGAGATCCTGGGCAGACCACAGGAGACTGTGCTTGCATGTCTGTGCCTCCTGATCCCCAGTCTGCCGGGGCCCCCCAGTGCTACCCAGAAACCTGCCTCTCGTTTTGGTTCTCTCTCCTGCCCTCTGGAGCACTGTCTCATTGTTACATAGTGAAAAGACAACCTCATGTTCTGGGTCCCTGAAAAAGAAGTGAGACCGTCAGAAGATCGATGATCTGAGCTTCCTGTTCCTCACTCTTCCTGCCCACCTTTAGCTGTGTCTCTGCCTGCGTCCCTCCTTCTGCCTTCCTTCCTGCCACAGATCTAGCGCCTCCACCACTAGTCTGGTTTCCCCACTTTCACTCTGGGTCCCAGCTCCCCAACCTCCACAGGTCACCATCCCTTCTCCTGAATTTCCAAACTCTTCCCTGCTACTTTTCCATCAGCTTCTAAACATGTTCAATATCTTTTACCCAACCACCGTCATGCGGCTCAGTGCTTCTTCCAGCTCTGTCCCACCTCTCCTCCCATGCCAACCGTATCTCACAGTGGTGGTGTGCATCGCGTGACCGTTGACAGCAGGTGGTGACTGTGCTAACCGTGTAGCGCTAATTTGTTTACTCTTCCCCCAAAACCCATGGTTAATAATTTCTTTTTTAACAAAGATTTATTTATTTATTTATTTATGCCTACAAGAACTGGGGTGTAGGCCAGAAGTGTGGGGTGGTGAGAGGAGTGACCAGAGACAGAGTGGGGAGCAGAACAGGCAGATCTACTGAAGTACACTGCTGAGGGGCGCAGCGGGCGAGGCAGGAGAGGTCTGCTGCGCCATGTGGAAATCTCCCTGGCCGGGGATCGAACTTGTGCTGTAGTGGCTGAGGATAGTTTCATAGTGCTGAGATTTAACCCATTGCGCCACCAGGGAGGCCTCTATGGTTAATAATTTCTAGGTGAGTAAACACCTAATTGAAGCAAAGGGGATGAGTGACTTGCACAGGCGGACGTGGGTTTGCTCCTCACCTTCAGTGACGCTCTGCCATTCGGTTCCCATTCCCGGGTCTTGCCTCGGCCCCTCTGGGGACACCCGCGCAGGAGCACATGGCACTGACCTCTCCACCCGTTTTTGGGACCCTCACTCTGTCTGTAACTTGGGGTCCCACATGCTCCTTGCCTTTTACCTTTCTGTCACATTTTCAGGCTTTTTCTCTCTCAATCCAAGAACCTACATCTCGGGGTGCTCTAGGGTTCCCTTTGCCCCCTTTCTACATTGTCCCAGGTCTTCATTTACCGACAGCATCCCAAGAACTTCCAAGTCTTGGTCCTAATCATGGACCAGAGGTCTCTCTGTCTGTGTGATATCTCAGAACAAACACTTCCCTACCCTAATTCATTACTTTGCTAGAGTCAACTCCTTATCTTTTTCCCAACTCAGTCAGTGGCCTCCAAGCATTTGTCCAGCTGCCCTAGTGAAATCTGCCCGGCAGTTTTGATTCATTCTCTCACTCAGACTCTCTAATCGAGTCCTCTCAATTCCTCCTACAGAATCTCAATTCATCTCTTCTTCATGCCCTTCCCAAACCTTCCTAGTCACAGAGTCCTGTCCTGCCTCCTGTGTTATTGTTGCAGATTGCTAACCAGTCTTCTAACCAAGTCTCGTGGTATCTATAATTTTTCCTTAAAAAAGTTAATTATGAACTACTTAAAATATACAGAAAATTATAGAGAATGATAGAACAGACACCCATTTATCTACCACCCAGATGTAGCAAACTTGACTCTTTTGCCACACTTGGATTAGTTATTAAAAAACACAGTGTTACAGATACAATGAAAGAAAAGGGTATCCATTCTTTTCTTCTCCCCTTCTACCCTAGAGGTAGTTACTGACTAAAATGGATGTGTTCTTTCTTTCCGTCTTTAAAAAAAATTACCTGTAAATATGTATCCACAAATGCAATATTGTTTTGAGCATTTAAAATGTACCTAAATCATATCATACTGTGTGTATAATTCTGGAAAATTTTAATGAATGTTACATTTTTGAGATTTATATCCACATTGATACATAGAAATCTGAGTCTTTCATTGGAACTGCTGCATCGAGCTGCAACAGTTACTATTAAATGCTTTTCTCACTCATTTCCTTAGCATTGGTGGCATGCAGGTTTCACTACTCTGTGCTGCAAAAAACATCCTTATGGAGGTCCATTTTTCTCCCCTCCAAGGGGAGCATCATGGCGTAAACATACGTACCAGATACTGCCATTTTTTTTTCACACTGGTTGTCTCAATTTATACTTCTACCACAAGTTTATCAGAATTTGCATTTTTTCACATTCTCATTGTAACTCATAAATACTAAAATATGAAGAGTGAGAAGTGGTGTCTTATGGTTTCCAAGTGTGTTTCTCTGATTGCTTGTGATTTTGAGATGTTTTCACATTTGCTGTTGGTTTTCTATTTTTTGGTAAATTGTTGGTTCTTATCTTCACACATTTTTTATATTGTTTGTACTGTTTGCTTTTTTTTAAACCATTTTAAGAGTTCTGTATATGTTCCAAAAACCAATCCTTTGTTGGTTACATACTTCCTTTTTATTTTATTTATGATATCACGTGTTCTTCCAGAGTTTTAAATTTTAATATTGAAAATATCCACCTTGCTTTTTGGTCTTTAAAAACTTCATTCTTGTGATGTCATAAAGTTGTTTTGCTTTATTTTCTTCTGAAAGTTTAACAGTTTTTTATTTTACACTTAGGTTCTTCAGTTCATCTGAAATTCATATGTAAGAGTGGCAAGGAATGGCATGAACTTACTTTAATTTTCATTTACATGGCTAATTGTTCTGTGCCACTTGTAGGCTAAATCCATTTCCCCACTGGTATGCAATATCAGTTCTGTACATCCCAGGTTCTTTTATGCACGGGTAGGCTTCTGGGCTTTTAACTTATCCTTTGGCCTGATTGTTTATCCTTATACCAGAACTGCATATTTTAGTTGTTAAAGCTTTATAATGACTGTTTTTAAAAATTAAGAAAAGCTAATATACTAAAATCTTATCCTTTCAAAATGTGCTATTGACTGTTTTTTGTGCTATTGACTGGATACAATCAATTTTAGAACATTTCTTTTGCTCCCCCAGCTCAAATTCTATACAGTTTCACCCTTAGCTCCAAACTCCCGTTCTCATGCTCACCCAGCCCTAGGCAAACAGTAACCTACTATCTGTCTTCATAGATTCGTCTATTTTGAATATTTCATATACATGATGTCATGTTTTCAAGGTTCACCCATGTTGTAGGATGTAATAATACCACATTGTTTTTTATGACTATATTATATTCCATTGCATAGCTTTTCCACAATCTGTTTATACATTTTTCAAATGGCAGATACTTGGTTTCTTTCAGTTTTTACTTTCTACCAATAATGATGCTGTGAGTTTTCATATGCAAGTTTTTTGCTTGAACATGTTTGTAATTCTCCTGGCTATATCCTGAAAGTAAAATTGTTGGACCATGTGATAACTCTAACAATTTGAGGAGCCTCTACACTATTTTTAAAATTGGTTATACCATTTTGTATTCTCACCAGTAATGTATGAGTATTCCAATTTTTCTACATCCTCACCAACATTCATGAATCTCCACTTTCTTGATAATAACCAACCTAGTATCTGTAAAGGGGTATCTCATTGTGACTATGATTTGCATTTCTCTAATGACTCATGAAGTTAAACACTTTTCTGGCATTTTTTTGCTATTGGGTATCTTCTTTAGAGAAATCTTCAAGTTCTTTGTCCATTTTAGAAGTTTTTTATTGTTGAGTTGGAAGAATAATTACTTTCTTATTTTTATGAATTTTAGGATCTATGTGCTATATAACCCTGGGGGGGGGGGGCGTATTTCTTTTGAATTTAGAGATAGAGAGCTTTGGGAAAGAACTGCCATTTTCAGATTATTATCTTCTAGTCTAAGAAGATGGTGTATCTCTCCATTTGTTTGGATTTTCTCTGTCATATCCTGACAGGCTCTATCTATACTCCTTATGGAGAATATGTAGCTATTCAGTCATGTACATGACCTTGCAAAACCCTCAAAACTGGATACATTTACCAAAACTCTCATTTTCTTTATGTTGGCTTGACAATTGATATCCCTTCTCATCAGTTCTCTGATACCTTCACAGAACTCTCAGAGTTTTGGACTTGGGAGAAGATGGAGAGGTAGTGTCCAGATTTTCGGGAAAAAGCCTGGGTTGGAGCTTAGGGTATAGTCATTGATGGAATGAACCTTGCTTTCAAAAATTCTTGACCTTTTTTGCAGGATGCTATCCTGTAAACAAGCAATTATATAGTTAAGCTCCTGACAAGTGAAATAGTTTGGTGTTGGTGAAAGACACTATCTCTTAGGAGTTGAGCACTGCTTCTGTGTTATAGGGAGGGTAGGAAATCATCACGGGAAGAGGGACAGGCATGACTCTTTTGTCATGAAGATTTAAAGTGAGGAGTCAACCAGTGGCTTTGGAAAATGTTGTAAGCAGAAAGTCGCTATGGTTTCACCAAGTCCATTAGTACCCATGACTAGAAATTGCTAGGTTGAAAATGACAAAACATCTACATTGGGCTATGGAACATCAGAGGAGGAACAAAATTTGTGACTTTCCAGGTTATGAGAACTTCTTGGTTGAATAGAATGGGTAAGGCAGAGGTCAGCTGGGCAGAGAAGACGCAAAGGGAGAACTTAGTGGGAAGGAAGGAGGACCCCAGACTTTTCCCCAGGACTCAGAATGTGACAAAAATTGGTTCTGGAAATATCACCTAAGTGAAGCCTGGGAGCCTCTTTGGACCTATCCTGAAATGGAAGAGTATTGGAGATGATGACTGGTGACTACATCTTGCTTCCCATCTGGGAGACTTCTGGTGCTTTCCATTTCTGAGTTGTTTCACCTTTCAGCCTCTAGGTGGTGCACCTGAGTTCTTGCTGCTCCAGTGTGCAGGATCCTCTAATAGAAGGAGTGAGGGTTATGAAAAAGAAGTGGTCTTGGGAGATGAGAAAGATATCCTCAGAATACATGAGGGGGTGCTCAATCCCTTTCAACCCCTGTTTAATCATAATATAAAACTCTAGTCCCAAGGGGGTGAAGCAGCTCCTATCAATTACAGTGATAATATGGAGGGAGAAGCAGCATAATGAGGACTTTAATTAATTTTTCATTCAGCATGCCTTTATTGAATGTCTACTATGTGCCGCAAACACATAGAGTCACATAAGAATCAAAAAATGCAACAGCCCTGCCTTGAGGCTAGTGGGGGAGACAGGTGATAAAGAAACAAGTGCTTAGGTGTAAGGTGGAGAGGAAGACAAGAGGAAGACGTGGTAACAAGCTGGAGACCCTAAAGGATGGTGTCCCAGAGCAGGGGTTTGCAAGATGGAATAGGAGCCCACCCTCCAGATCCATCCAGAAGAGCAGGAAAGAAAGGAGAGGGCATGGGGCCAAGGAAACATGTGAGCACAGACCCGGAGGCCTTAGGTAGTTGGAGGACGGGCTTGGGAAACGTCTGCGAGGCATGCCATGTTGTCTGCAGAAGCACCCCGAGCCCAGGTCATGGATGGACAAGCAGTGGTGGGATGGAGGTTTGCTCAGTGGTGATGGGAAAGCAGTGGGGGATTTTACATGTGGGCCCGGGGTGGGCAGGTTGGCCAACAACATCTTAGGGGGCAGAGAGGGTGCAGTCAGGGAGGCCAGCTCAGATGCATTGTGGGCAGCTGGCCAGGGGCTGTCAGGGAAGAGATGAAGTGGAGTGTCAGGGGAGATGGAAGAAAGGCGATAGGCCCGGCTGAATTTGGTGACTGATTGAACATGGTTGTTGTGGGGGGGGGGGGGACGGAGTCGTCAACACCAGCACCTGGCCCCTGGCCTGGGTGACCAATGCACTAGCCTGAGATGGCTCCCCCAGGTGGTGTCTTCCTGACCCAAAAACCTTTTTATTACTTTCAAGTGTGTAGGGTAACCAGAACTGAACTAATAAAGTGCAGCAGTTCTGCTTTAATGAGCAGAAAAGAGTAATTTGTAATTAGCATATACATTATTTGTACATAATGAGTGCTTCCAAAGTCCTTGTGGGGGTTGTTTGTCTTCCTAAGTATTTAAAACCCCCTCCTCTCAGCCATCTTGTTTATGCAGTTTATTTGTACTCTCTGCTCCTAAAAATACACACAAGTACATATGCACAGATTTGCACATTCATTCACCTGCAGCCATCTGCACACAGATTGTTTGCAGCCAGAGCACACACATAGAATGTGTAGCCACTTCATAAATGTAACCCCACGCATATGCACCATCAGAAGCACACAAACACGCCTGCAAACACATGTGCGCATGCCCGTGGATGCCACAGTCCCTGTTCCCTGTGCGCACACGTCCAGAAAGTGCAGGTACACAGGATGTGTGCATGGCAAAGAAGCCCCCCGGCTGCCAGCTTGCACCCGTAAGTCTGCCCCAGCACACACATGTGCACACACAGGTCCATGCCCAGGTGCTCGTATTGTGTGGTGAAGGAGCGCTACTGCCCTCCTCAAGCAGTAATGGCATCAGGTTCTTATTTTGGTTCTTGTTGAAAGATTTGTAGTTTGTAGCTTCCCCACTGCTCAAGGCATCTCGCCACCCTCAGGTAATGTTCCCCACAGTGATGCTTCTGGCTTGCCCAGCTTAGGAAAGATCTGGAGAACTGAGGTCCTATAGGCACCATAGCAGCAGACTCATATGGGCGGCCCACATGAGTCCTTTGCCTTCGTGGACTCAGGGCTCTGCTTGGTGATAAGCAATAAACAGTTCTAGTTAATACCATATTTTTTGGACCCAAGGCAAAACTGTGACAGTGATAAGGAAGACCAAAACTAAATATGTGCCGAGCACTAATTATGCACCAGTGGTTTTCATGAACATTATCACATCGGCACAGAATTTTGAGGTCAGTTATTATCCTTGTTTTACAGACAAGGAACAAACGTCCAAAGGAATGAAAGCATTTGCTCACGGAGGGCTTGAGCCCAGAGGGGCCTCTTGCAAATTAATCTTTGCTGGAAGATCTGCCCTCAGCAAACAACCCTCTGCTCTCGTCTCCCAAATATAGAGTGTGCTGGCGCCATCTGAGAGGCGACAGAACCGGCCGTGGTTCCTGGTGCCGCTGACCCACGGTTGGGCTGGTGGGCTGAAGAGCAGAGATGAGGTAGTCCCTTCACCTCAGGGCCAGAGGTGGTCCTTCCTGGGTCCTTCCACGTTTCTGATCTTGTGTTTGCTTTGGTGTGATCCCAGAGAAGCGGCCGGGAAGGCTTCCTCCCTCTGGCCTCTGAGTGGACACCATGACTCAGGCCTCCCTGGGGCTCCGATCCTAGTAGCAAGAAGATGGGGTGCGAGCAGTTTCCTCTAAGATATGCCCCAGGTGGAAAGGAGGAGTCCCAGGGCACTTTCATGTGTCAGACATGAACCCTCTCTGAAAAGTGGCCCCGTTGCCTGACACCTGCCAGGCTTCGTCATTTACTCTCGACCGAGCGTCGTGAGTGGACCTGGGCACCGGCGGAATTGAAGAAGTCCCTGGCCACTCTGGCTTACTGCATTGGGAGCACTTAGAAAAGTAGTACAAATATTTTTATAGCAAATCTTTCACTTCATCCTTAAAACATGCCTGATGAGTGAAGTCAAGGCAACGACAATAAATCATGTTAACCGGAAGTTTCTCGACATGACTGTCCGCCGGTCCCATCGTGGCCTCCCTGTGCTAACTGATTTCCAGGCCAGAGTCCACTCAAGGCTCGCAGGAGCCCTGGGAGGGTCCTGGAGTGATGTCAGGGCTCTAGGTTACAGCGGAGAAGTGAAGGACGTGTGAGGGGAAGTGACATGAGCCACATGCCCGGGGAGGACCTGGGGACCTGACTCAGCGGACGGACCGCCCCTCCCCGCACTGCCTGGGTCAGAGAGCATGAGGACAGGCGGTGGCCGCTGGAGCTGTGTGCCTCGCGAGCTCTCGCCACATCCCGTGGCTCTGAGGCTGTCCTCAGCAGTGCTTTCCAGCAGCGCCTCAGGGTCGGACTGCAGCCAGGGAGCCGGGAAGGGCACCCCACCCGCCCTTGAGGGCCTTGCTTTATTCACGGTGTTTGCCAATTTCTGTGGTGTAAATACTTGGACCACGGGGAATTTCAGGCTACCGACTGTTTAACAACAGGGAGTGAACGCCATAGAGGTGGGGTGGGGAGAGGGATCCATAACAATCGCATATTCAATGTCTGGTTCTCTGGCTCCGGCCCGCTGCAGAGCCCAAGACCCTAGCAATTAACCTTTCGCCACTCCTGGGCTCAAAGGAGACCGGGCCGTGGGAACAGAGCTCCAGAAGGCTATTTCGAGGCAGATTCTCCATTGCCTCAGCCTGGATGAGGCTGACGGTGTTTAACTTCTTCCTTTGCCTCCCTCAGGGAGAAAACAAAGAGTAGTCCAGAAAGACCAGGGCCTCTAATCTCTTCATAAAAGACTTTGAAAGGGGAGGAAGGTGGCTGGGTCTACCACAGAGAGCTGGCAAGGCCGGGTCTCCGGAGGCCAGGACCGGGGCTCCCTGAGTGCAGTGCGGAGCAGAGCTGGCCGCTGGGAGGAAACGGCTGGCGGAAGGCCTCCTGGACCTTCCATCCTGTCTCCGTCACTCCCACACAGATTAACGAGCCCCAGGATGCCCTTGGTGTTGGCCAGTGGTACTCGGGGCCTCCCCAAAATAGACAGGACGCCTGCTGCCTCTTGCCACCGTCCAGCTATTGTCTTTATGAGCCTCATGGGTTCAGAGGTCATATCCTAACACTTCCTCTTCGTGCTTAATCACCACCCCGATGATGGACGCTTGCAGATAGCCAGGGAGCTGTTGAGGGCCGGGCGTACTAGGCAGCCTGTGCATGGGGGGGTGCTCTGGTACTGCCGTGTATCTGTCTGGCGAGGGGCCCTGGGGCCGTGGGGGAGCCTCTGCAAGGACTTGGAGGGCCTTTGTTGACTGAGGCTGGCTGAGGGGGGCACCAGGCTCAGACTTGGTGCCATGGGGTGGGGGCCATGTAGGGGCTTCTGTCAGCCACTAGGGGGCAGGCCCTGACAGCAGGTGGACCAGGCTTCAGGCTGCCAGTGCTCAAAGTGATGGCAGAGGGTTGGCAGTCACACAAAGTGGGTCTGGGTCTTGGGGCCCTCTCTAGGGTCTGGTAAGCTACAGAGAGAGCCAAGTTCCAAGGAAGTCTGGGAGGTGAGGACACTGGAGATAGGAGATCATTTGTAGACCCCCTTTATCTTTGGCTCTGTAATGGGGAGATAAAGTGGATCAACATCTGGAGAAGGATGGAGAAGTGGCTTCTCCCTGCTGTGGAAGGTGTCAGGACAGGAAGAAAACAGGGCCAGAGAAGGACAGGCCTGGGGCAGAGTCAAGATTGGGCCGCTGCAACCCGGAGACACAGCTCGCTGTGGGCCCCTGGCCCTAGCGCCCTCTGGTCTTGTGTGCTTTTGGGTCTGCCTGGCCAGGACAGTTTTCTGTTAGCCCCGAAATGCTGAGCTCAGCTTTTTCCAACTTCTCCAAAGAAATCCCTGCCACTCTTGCTCTTGGCTCTGACTGCTTCTGGCAGTTTGTGAGCACTTTGAGCTTACTGCTTGCCCAGGATGGATCCATCCATGCATCCATGCATCCATGCATCCATGCATCCATCCATCCATCCATCCATCCATCCATCCATCCATCCTCCCTCCCTCCGAAGGATGTGCTAAAGACTAAAACTGAAAGTCAGAGGGACCTGGGAGTCAGACTGAGGAGAGAAGTTTGGGGAGCCCACCCACTGCAGGGAGACGAGACAGAGCCCGAAGCCTGCAGCTGTGCTTCATCTCCCACCCACCCATCCTCCATTAACCCACTCAATCAATATATGTTACTGGAGCTCATTCTGGGCCAGGCCATCTCTTAGACTCAGAGAGTATGACTGTGGGCAGGACAGAACAGGTCTCTGACTTTAGGGAACTGCATTTGAATGGCGGCATCCCAGAGACAAGCCAAATCACTCCGAAGGGTAGAAACAAATGGATCTTTAGCTATCGTGGCAGCAAGCCCCGTGCTCCTCTGCCCTGATGCATATAGACACATTTGCAATATAGATGATGAATGCGCCGCGAGCTGTGCAAGCCCATGTGCGCTTGCTTGTATGTCCCCTCGGATTTCAACACATCCACAGGGCCACTTGTGCCCTCACACATACACACTTGAATGCACGGTTGTCTGAATACCTTTGCATGTGTGCAAAAATTCACATTCATGGGCAAATACAGTATTTGCACATAGTTGCACACATGTGCACACACACTTGTGTGCACTGTCACTCAAGCACACTGGCAGAGGCACAAAAGTACATGTAAATACGAACACTGGGGTACAGTTTGGATCTGTATGTGTATAAGACACACATGTCCACATACACACTCATCCATGCACACAGGTCACGTGCACATGAGCCTACATGTGTACACACAAGTGCATGTAAATATCCCCTCTGACTTTGACCTTTTCCCCAAAGCCCCCATACCCCACCATTTCCCCATCCTACCCTGGGAATTATCCATATCTCTGACAAGAGAATGGGTTACTAATGCAGCTACAGAGCTGTTTTGACACTTTTGATGAATAACATTCAATACTATTAATTGGAACAATTGCTTTTCATTTAACTAAATCACGGGAATTGCTAAACTAAATTGAAACGGAATGTAATTTTGCCGCGCACTGCTTTAATATGGGCCTCTAAATGTCTTCTCCCTGAAGGATTAGTAACTTAATCACCCACCAGTGATAACTGCTTCCCAGGCTCAGCTGGGAGGCTTCCTGCTCAGAGGTAGCCTGCCTGGGGAGGGCATGGGGGCCATGGCAGCTCCTCCAGCCCCTGCTTCCACTCCCTGCATTATTCATCTCAGGCAACATGGTGGTTTCCTCTCCTCTCTGATTCCAGGAGGACCCTCAGCGACCATCTCCATTTTCCCCTGGTTGACCCCTCTGTTTGCAGTGTGGCCGGGGGTCTATCACGCTGGGAGTCAGACTATGAGCTGAGATTCTGTCCGTGGGGCCCTCTCAGCCTTGATGTACCCCTTACCCTGGACTCCTAAGGGCCACTTCGACACCCAGGGTAGCCCAGAGCTGGGCCTAGCTTGCAGAGGCATGTTGGCTTGGGCCAGAAGGCCCCTGCACTGCCTGGGGGAGCAACGGAGCCCTGCCCAGGGGTGTCCTGGAGGGGAACCAACTTTCTCTGTTTGCTTGGGACAGAGGAATTTCCCATGGGGCTTAACAGTGTTAAAACTAAGCAGCCAGCAATGAGGATAACGGATCACCCTAGCTGTGTGCCACCTGTTTCTCCAGCTAGACATTAACACTTACTGAGTGCTTACTGTATGCTAGGTGCTTGAAATACGTGTCTTCATTTAGTTTTTAAAATAACTCTATGGGATCATTCCATGAACATGCTCATTTAGAAATGAGAAAACTGAGACTTAATTTCTTTTTATTTTATTTTTTTCAAAAAATTGTTATTATTTATGCATATGGGAACTGGGATGTAGGCCAGAGGTGTGTGTGTGGGGGTGAGTGGGTTCACCAGAGACAGAGTGGGGAGCCGAACAGGCGTATCTACTGAAATACACTGCTGAAGGGAGCAGAAGGTGAGTCACGGTTCTTTTTAACCTTAACTAACATGTCACTGGTGTAAACACAGTGGAGGGTAAAGGAGAATTATCAGTTTTTTTCTGCCCTCCCCTCAATGATGGATCTCTGCAGGCCTATGCGCATGCCTGATGGCAGACACCTGGAGTAGGGTGTGGCCTGCATGAAGTGGGCGCACCTGAGCCAGAGACTGGGCTTATAAGCAGAGGAAGAAGCAGAAGCAGAACAGAGCGTGGAGCGGAGGACCGTTCAGGGTGCAGCAGAGTGGCCATGAGACACCTCCAGAAAGCCCAAGAAGGCGAAGATTCGCGGGGGGCTGGGAGGCCTGCCAGCCTCCCGGGCCCCCGGCCCTGGCCCTCCGCCACCCTACCTGCCTTGTACCTGGTTGCCACTCTACAAGAGACCATTCAAAGCCTTCAAAAAGCCACTTTGGATCCGTCTGCGCAGCTCTATAGAGAACCTGTGCTCCCTATGCTTCCCAGTCTTTCTTGCTTCTGCAGTTGGCATTTCGGCAGGATGATTAGATGCAGCCGGGGATGGAACCCTCTGAAGACCTCAGGAGGGACTGAGGAGTGGCAGACCATGAGCTGGACAACGCTGGAGGTGCCACAGATGCAGAGGAGGTGGGCCAGAGTGCAGACAATGATGGAGGCCATGTCAGCCCAGAGTCCAGGAGCTTCTAGAAGACCCGAAGAAGCTGCACAGGAGGCAGACAAGGTCCGGGAGCAGTGGGACAAGACCTCAAGGAGGAGATGGCCTGAGAAGACCCCCTGCTCCATGGCAGCAAGACTTGTCAGGAAGAAAGAGTAGAGAACTGATGGACTAACAGTCCTGTCCAGAAGGTGGATGTTATGACTATGGGACCCTGGGGGTGGAAGGTATCATTTTTATACCCCAGAGGATGGGAATCAGGGAGGTGGCCGATGGTCTTGATGGCCAAGAGCAGCCTGTGCACTGCCCAGCACTCCCAGGAACACAGCCCAGAGAGGTGATGGCCAGAGTAGAGGAAGGGGCAGGCATGAAAGCAGGCTCGTGTGCCTGGCTGCAGAGGAGCAGAAAAGGCGGCCTGGCTCCGGTGGAGGCTTTGCTGCATCATGCCGCTGCTCCCACCCAATTGCAAATACAAACTTTGGATATTTTATTGAAGCCTGGATTTGGACAGCAGGGCAATATTTTATTGCCAGCCCCGACAGGGGTGGACCCAGGACAGACTGTGGACTTGGAATGTCCCTGGACCGTGAAGGCTCCACACACGCGCTGGGCAGCTGATAGCCCCTTGGGTCGTGGCCTGGAGGCTGACTTGCAGGTAACACCATGGGTGACCGCACAGTGGCCGCCACGGGTGTGTGTTACCCACTCTGGGGTGGCAGACCAGAGGCAATTTTAAAAGGGGCATTTGTATTAACTTTATGGCCTATTATGAGCTCGCTACTCTTATGCGTGTAGAGCCTTCTGATGCCTCTTCACTGGCAAAGCGAGTATGGTACTCATGGGCTGGGAGGCCACTGATGCCAGCTACAATACTATGTTCAGACACAAATTGGCATGCATTTTACCAGGTGGGAGGAATCTCCTATTGCTGGTACCAATAACTTCTTTATCTTTCTGCCCCTAGGAGGAATTGGGCTTAGTTATTTTGTGTTGTAGTGCTGTTGTATTTTGTTGTATTTTTTAAGACT